>CABFWB010003844.1:0-29170 GCA_902151455.1 Timema bartmani | reverse complement strand
TCTTATGTGGAGTGGTGATGATACAATGTACATTATTCCGTTCAGAAATCTTACGAGTTTATAGAAAGAGAGAAAAAGTCTGTGCGGTGTGCCGTACCATTTATTTTTAGTATGCCACTTGTAGATACAACACAGACTAGCAGAACATAACGTGCCAGACCAAGCCAGGGTCGAATTACTCAGACTAATGACACTCCCAAATAAATTGCGAGGGCTGAGCGAGTGACATTGGTATTTGCTATCTTTTCCAAGAACCTAAAGTTGAATTTATGCTCTCATTTTTCCTTCCATAGTAGTTTGGAGCTTGATAAATACTAACTCATATTGTATTGGTTTTGTGTTTGAAAACAAATTGTGAAAGTACTCTTCTGTTGTTATATAAAACATGTCTTCATTTTGTACTTATTGTTGATGTAAATATCACAATTTTCTTTTTGAGTGTATGAATATATATTGTGATTAAATTATCCTACACTCATTACATTACATATTTAATTAAAACTATTTACTTTATATTTAATGTATTATTTATACATTGGCAAATTTCAAAATATCTAAAGAATAGATAAAAAATTATTTTTTTAAAGAAGGGAAAAATCACTACCATGCATACCAATACCAACCCCTACACAAATTAATGTTTAAGAAACCAACTCTGTATTATAAGTAAAAATCAAAAGGTTCGCAGACCACATACGGCCCACGAAAGTTTCTGGAGCGACTTGTTAGACGGGGCCAGTGGATTTGTCACATTTATAATATTACATTTATTATTCTGTTTCAGAAAACAGCTTATAAATAAAATTGTTTTATATTTAGTTCACTTTGTGTTTGAGAGGATACCTGTGCTTTAGAAACATATTTTTTGGGCTTACGCTTAGCCATCGTGTACGTAACCGTCTGACTAATACATTATTGAAGTCGTTCAAAGTATTTCTGTCAGATTCTGTTTTAAGTAGTAATTTTCTCAAAAATAGAAGTTTCTCACATGATTATATTTTTTGTTGATGTTTTGAATTTAGTACATGTTTTCAAAGCCAGTAGTGGATATAGAATGAGTATAGCTTATTTTAAACTAAATTTATATATTTAAAGTTATATTTTTTCAGTTTTTCCGTTATATAATGTGTTTTTTTGAAGAATTGCGACTTCCTGTGAGATTCCAAAAGTTCCTAATATCTTTTCTTTTAATTTAAAAAACACATACACACACAATGTAATGATGTAGTGTATTTTTATATACTCTACATTTTATCCCACGTCTGGGATATCCACATAAATTAATGAGATAGGGCTAAAGAAGTTGTAATTTAGCGAAAATGTCCTTGCTTGGTTACACGAGTAGGACCATGTGATAGACATGGGCGTACGAGGAAAATTCTTTCAGGGGTTAGGGGGTATGTTGAGTGTATACCTTTCCAAAATTCTATCGAAAAAACTATTCATGAGTGTTTGCAAAAAAAACTACATACTAAACATAGGCCTATAAGTTCTGATTTTACAGTATATATTTAATATTTTGTTATAATATATAAAAGTAATGGCTCATGCACATTATATTTTTTATCAATTAAAAAAAGTCAAATTTATCACAAGATGATCTACCCTCCTTGGACTCAGTGAAAAAAAGGTGATAACTTCATCTGTGTCCACTTTAATTTATCTGTGAACACTGAGAAGGGCAGTGCTGGTAAGGCAATTTTGTTCCATTGTGTCGAGCAGGTAGCTTTTCAATCTTTTCACTGTTGAAAATGACATCCCAGGTGAAGCAGTATAGATGGGAAGCGTCACCAATATCATAATAAATATCCTCACATTTGTATTAAATGTTTTACTTCAATGCAAAAAAGCTTTTTTTGCTTTCTTTTAGATTTACAACGCTCAACGTCTTTTACAATAATTTAAATTTTGCGAAGAGCTTGTTAGGATGAGTAAGAAGTTATCCGTAAAAATCTACACACACGAGTTTTGGCCACTTTCATCATCCGCAAGATGTTTAGGGATCACTGTTTGGATGTTCGAGAGAGGCTGGTTGTGGTTTCAAAAGCATTCCTTTAATTACACTTCTGCAGTTTCTAAAAATTGTATAAATATTGTCCTCTTGTGGTATTCCTCTGGAACTGACGCTGGAACATTCTCTCTGTGAACCTGATGCACAGTTTATTTGGGCATTGTGGTAGTGCTGCCAACATCTGGCACCAGTCTTAATGTTGTTTCACACAGTGTCATACATTCTTCTTCAGAATTACTGCATTGCAGTTCTAACCCTTCCAAAACTTTAATGACATGAGAGCAGGCTTTAGAAAGATCAATCTCTACTTTTTGAAGTGCCTTTGACTTCACACGATTATATTTATATAGGCCATACCTGGTTAATTTTTCCATTGTTTCAGGGGGTGGGGGTTCAACCCCCTAAACCCTCTCACCCCACCGTACACCCATGGTGATAGAAAACTGGTCGACAAAAGGAAAACAAGTATCTGGAAAGCACCCAGCTTTATAAATTTATGTTTTCAATTTTTAAAGTGTCTGACACAGCTTGTACCAACAGGTCGAAAGATGTATGTATAGGAGGACAAAGTGATAGATGGCCAACAAGTCGCCATGAAAGGACCAACTGGTAGACAAACGTTTAAATGGATGCGTTACTAATGAAAATTTCAATTAATTGAAGTAGTAATGTTTTCTTTAGTATCTCATTAAATTTATTTAACATTTTATATGAGGTATTTAACGTGCACTTTCTGAACAAACTGATTATATCAACACACTATAATTTCCATGAGCGCGTGCGAAAGGGCCTATCAATTTTGCCGGTAAAGGTATTTTCACATACCTCCCAGGGTTCTTTTACAAGCAACAATAAACATGAGACCAGTCACTTTACTTTCCCTCCAAAGGAAGTTGTGTACGGATTTTTATCACTCAAGAAAAATCTGTTGTTCCCGGCTGTGTTTGAGCCTACGAACATCGGATCCTGAGGCGAGCACTTTACCTCGTTCAAGCTATACGTACATATGCACATATATAATAATGAGGAAGATAGAATTTAGAGAGAATATATACAAATTTGCATGGAGGGAGAGTGAAAAGTATTTAGAAAAAAATATCACAGTAGCTGAGATTCCCTATCCAATCCCTTCCCGATCTCCCTATCACCGGCAAATCCAGTATAGTGCGATAGCGAAGCATTAGACCATTCGACCACAGATGCAGGTATTATAAAATAACAAAATTGATGCCATCCCTCTCTTCGGTTGCAGCTTTCTGAGAATGATTTTGTTGAAATAAACCTACCACTCTACAAAATAGGTTTACAGAAGAAAAAAATATGATTGCTTTGTACACTTTATGCAATTCTTCAATAAAAATATTTGTTTGGGTGAAAATATAACTATATATTTTTCATGTTTCATTTTTATTTAACCTTCAATTTGGATGAATCGCTAGAGTGACCATCTCAAAATTTAGAGTTTGTGTGTTCAAATCCTTCCTTGATCAATTTTTTGTAATTTATCAGACTTTAAACTTTAATTTTAAATGATCGTATTAGTAAGCATATAATTTGTTTTAAATATTTTTTATAATAGTATACAAGATATTTGAGCCTACGCAGTCTAGCATAATAGTCCTTAAAAATAATTTAAAAAAGTAGTAAATTAAAAATGGTAGGTCTACATTAATTTTGAAATTTTGTGTGTAGGTGATTATTTAAAATTTTAATTAATGAGTTTTATGACATAAAAGTCTACAAATTTTAAAATAAGGCTAAGCAAGCTAATTATTATTTGCATAGTAAAAACCTTTAGGGTATATTTATGTTTTAAAAATAGTTGCGAAAATAAAATAATATTATACTGAATTCCAATTACTAAAAAGTGATTTAAATTCAGACAAAAAATTAAAATATTGTAATCGGGGTAGGATTGGACTCGTGAGTACCTGAATTTAGGTCAAGCACGCTACTAAGTGTGCTAAAGTGAGTATTGAATGCGAGAAAGGTTTTTCTTCTAGTCATATAACTTGAGAAAATGTTGAGAGAACAAGCTTAGATGCATACAACTGGAAGATGGTTTCCTAATAAAACTAAACAAATAGTTTTATATGATGCACTCAACACAATAATAGTGTTTACTTTCAGTTACGTATCTTGTATAATGGCGTGTTGTGGAATCTCATCGCCTCAATCCTTTGGCACACGTCATGGTTTTACAGTGTTGTCGGATTGAAAACTCAGTCGCAAGCGAAACAACACTACACCGACTCGCACGACAGTAGAAACCTTTCAAAATTAGCTCTGTTTTAGTACAGTCTGCTATTTGAGAGTTAGCTCGCAAGCGAGTATTTTCGCAAGTTTCAAAATTAAGGGTCCAGGTGTCATCCTTAAATTTAAAGAAGACATTCAATAAAGGTTAAATATAACTTTCTGTATATGCTGAGTCTACTACCCACGTATTTACACTAAATGGGATTGCAATAAGAAAGGTAGAATTAAGCTGAAATGAACCCTCATTTTGTGGAGTGAGAGTGGGAAAACATTTAGGGAAATCCTCAGTAGATCTGCCTATTCCCGAAGTGCTGCAAGATAATCTCGCAAAACTAAATTAATCTTGCCATGCTTTACTTGAACTCTTAATTCCATTCCAGAAAGTTGCTATCCTTGAGTTTAAAAGCTTGTTATTCGTGTTGAGCCACTTAATTTCATTTAATCTTTCTCTTTAGTAAACAAAATCACGAACCGGTGAATTGTGTTGTAAATTACAATTTCTTGAACACACACGTTAGCCATTTTAAACAATATAATTAATAAATATTGTTTCATTTCATCTATATTACGTTTGTGTAAGTAAGTTATCTCATTGATTCCTCAAGGAACTAAATTAAATTCAAAGCAAACTGTTTATTCAGTCAGAACAATTTGTTAAATGTATCTTTACTTAGCTCAAAAGCCTCTTCACGTTCACAAAATAAACGTGGCAGTTGGCACTCTATTAAAATTCATTTTCAAATCATTCAATTCCTCCGATTACAAAATAATTAATCCAAACTTCTATCATTTTAATTTTGGTCCAGCAAATAATTTCGATACATTTGTTAGGAGATTGACAATTCCAAGAGGTTTAATCCTAGTGAGATGTGTTCGAAAAAATATATCTTATTTCATAAGAAAGCTTTGTTCAAGAATAGATAGACAGAAAATGTTTCAAGATTGTGCCATGTGACGACTCCTTTTCGCAACATCTTGGAGATAGGTATGCTTAACTCGCTGTAATGGTCTATCAAGTTTATTTTTAGAGTGATGCCTTTGTCCAGCTAACTACCTATGCAGGTGAATGTATTTTAGATCAATAAAAGCCTGAAAGGGTATTAAGTAGCCTTTTTCAATAAGTTTACTCTAAAAATAGAGTCTGAACTGAACTGAAAACTAAGATAATTTTAAGGCATTATTCGAAAACTAGGATATATTTTAGTTGATGCAGAAAGAGAGGTAGAAAGGGAAAGCAAAGAAGCACGCGACTCATTGAAAGGTCAATAATTCACTACTGGTTCAACATGGCGGGTTATTCTGCTTCCAATCTTTGTTTGCTGAGGAATACAAGGGAGGACTAACAAACGACACAGTTATCTTGTACAGGATGTTTGTTCGGAGGAATGAATATCAAGGTGTCAGAACGGAAGTAGCATATCAGTGTTGATAACTTCAGAGGGTTTGATATCTTTGCTAAATGCAACCTATGACACAGTGACTTATTTACGGACTAGCTCAGTCAAGGTGAACCCTGATCTTAGAGAAACTTCATACATCACTAAAACAGTTCTCCCTTTAAGCTAGAGTAGCAAAAGCGTTTTTTCACTGACCTTGAACAAACGGGCATATCATGGACGTCAAAAACCAAACAAATGGTGGCCATGCGTGCACGTCCGACTTTTAACTACCGTATTTTTCTGCTTAAGCTAAACGAGCATTATTTTATATTCAGTACAGTAATCGTCCCAGGTTTGTTTGAGTGAAAGGGATGCATTTCATTGATGATGATTGTTAATATGTTTTTAGGCAAGGCACCGAAGGATCAATCCATTAACTAGTGAAAGATTGACTAATACTTTGTATTTAATGTGAATATTTTCTCTCTATATGTCATAAAAAAATATATATATACATTCTATACATTATCAATCCTTTCAATGCTGATATAAACACTTCATGCCATGATTAAATTTTATTATCTACCCAATCTGTATGCTATTTTGGACTTTAATCAATAAGAATAGGTCATTTATCTTTGTAATTTATCAAAGCTGGTTATCTCTACAATTGGTTTTATATCCATAGTGTGAAATGTTTGAACATTGATTATAATCAAGAGAATACAAAGAACGCTGGTGAATAACTTGTCTCGTGTGCCCCCCTATCCCCCCCCCCCCATGGTCGTGTGTTGTTCACCAGCAGCACTGTAGCGTCTATATTCCGGGCAACTTTGAGAAGCAGCAAAACATTTTATATGTAGGGAATTCTCGTCCACTTGATCACTGCATTTGGTTTCTACGTGACAAGGGGCCATCTTTAAACCATGCAAGCTTTTTTTGGGAGGGGGGAGGAGGGACTTATTTTCTTATTTTTTCTTATAAAGGGGGGGGGCATAATCCTTCTTATGCAAGTCTTTTTTTATCAATGTTTATGGTGATGCAACATATAAAAAATTGTCACAAAATAAATACATTAATTATAAAATTCTACTTATATTTATTTAATTATGTGCTACATCTAATTTCACTGCAGTCAAAGTATTCAAAAATTTCATACAACTCACTTTATTACCAATCCTTATATTTTCTGAAAGTAATTAAATGATTAAAATAATTTAATTGACCAAATTGTAAAAATATACGTAAGATTGAAGGGGGTTAGCATAAAATCTTGTGATCCCTACGTGGGGTGAGAGGGGTCACAAATCATTACAAAAATCCTTACGTAATTTAAGGACGACCTCCTACGACGTTTCTACGAGACTGTTAGCTGTGGAATTACTAGCGTGTTTTTTCCGTCCTTGTTCAAATTTGAAAATAACACCCACATAGTCTTAACCTCAGTCATTTTATGCAACCTAAATGATCTATATCTGTTTCCACTGCATCTTTCTACCCATTCGTGTTATATAGGCCTATATATTTTTTCACTCAGTGTCTACCCAACTGCGTTATACGCATCATGATATAATTTTTTATTAATTTAATGGGATTGAGATGAGGAAGGTAAACTCCGAAGGAAATTACAGCTATGAAGCTTTAAAACCACTTAAGCAATCCTCAATTATCCTATATTGTTCTGTTGTGATCCCATTAAAATACGACTTTCTTTAAAGAAGGCTAAATCTATTTTACAATAAAATTAATTTTATCTGAGCTTGCAAAGTTCCAAGTTGCACATCATCTATAAATACAGGGTGGGGCATAAAGTATTGGCACATTTAATAACACCATATTTTTACTATTTCATCTAGTAATGCTTCAAATTAAACTTAAAATAACAACAAAAGATTGATGATTTTCTGCATACCCTTGTATTATTAATTATTGAAAACAACTTCCTTAATATGGACACTATTACATCCAACACATTGTTGAATTGCTTCAACTTCCACCTAAATTATGTATTTAAGTTTCTGAATTGTTCTTGGGTGAGTTGCGTCAACCTGCCCACAAGAAACTAGTCCAGAAGTTTTTACCAGCAAGATAGGACCAAGGCCAACACAGCTCAAACATCAATGGAGGTGTTTCACAAAAGGTTTCCTAGACACGTTATTTCAAGATTTGGAGGCATCGCCTGGCCACCACGATTATCAGACTTATCAGATACAGACTTTTTATTTTGAGGAATGTTAAAAGAGTCTTGTCCACGCGACTTACCCAAGAACAATGCAGGAACTTAAAGAAGAAGTTGTGGTGGAAGTTGAAAGCTGTGTAGGCGAGTTGCAGCTTAGTCTTTAAATCGTGTACTGGTTGCGGCCCGACTTTTAAAGAGACACGAAATTGCGGCCCACTCACTTGAAAGAGAGGTATGAGTTGCGTCCACCTAATTAGCAGTGTGCTTTATATCATGCTGTCTTAAATTACAGATATAAATTAACATCGTCTCATGTCGACATCCCTTGTAATATCCAAACTTCCTTATTTCTTGTCATTATGGTTTTGGTAAAAATTTGAAGGTTTATTAGGTTAGGTTAGGTTGGGTTAGGTTAGGTCAACAGACCGTATCGCAATTCGTACGTGGCTCTAAAAATGTGGGGCCAAAATTCAACTGTCTATTTAGAAGTAAACAACTCATGTGGCCGCAACTCACCTGCAGCCGTTGAAACAATTCAACAAGAGACTTTGGTAAAAGTCATGTAAAGTTTCGAGGAGTGCATACAAAAATAGATTGCATATATTGGTGACCATCTCAAGAACATTGTTTTAAAAAATATGAAAGATTCAAGAGTATTTAAAAATGTTATTTTAAGTTTAATCTGAAGCATTTATCAGTTTAAATAATAAGGATATAGTCTTATTATATGTGTAAACACTTCCTGCCCCCACTCTGTATAGTAAAAATTTAATCTGTCTGTGCCTTCGATTGTCTTTCAGCCTATTTGTTTGTTGACAGTAAACTAAGAAGTACTTATCGGATCGAGATGGGACTTTTTCTGTTGTACTCCTTATATTTAAGAATGCAGGTTAGGCTATATACCATCACACTATCTCATTGGAGAGCCAAGTAGTGTCGAGAACACCAGGCGTAAGCAGTGAACATACGTTGCAGCTGGTATTGCGGGTACATAAGATGACACGTGATATGAGCTGAGGTGTCAAGGGGGAAGGAATGTGGGTGAGCATGTGATTTTTTTTCTTCTGAATCTCCGTACACCCCCAAAACATTGCTTTCTTTTCTAGCATTTGAAGTGGTCGAATGTTTGTATGTATTGTTCAATGCAAGCGAAGCCACGGGCAAATCCTTGTTGAGAATAATATAAATTTACCTTGATGTTTATGATATATTTTTTAAATTATAAAACATCCAACATAAGGTTTTTAATTCTATAGGGACACATTATACTTTTCTTTTCACCACCATTTTGGCGTGAAATATATATTTTGACATAAAAAAAAACATTTAAAAATTAGGGATTTCCATACGTTTGTATCGCAATACGTTTCAACTGTGATTATAGCCTTGAAGAGATGGAGACTAACGTAAACTTCGTGTTAGTCATTCCTCCATAAAATACTTGTGTTGAGAGTATATTTGATTTGATTACATTATCCTGTACAAATGTGATTTCCAGGTGTTGAAAAGGAAGGCATGACGCAAGAGGTATTACGTATTTATGCTAGATGAAGAATAGTTTGCATCATGTTCTTTGAACAAACACTTAAGAGAATATGCTTCCTAAGGACTGCATTTTTTTTTGTACTAGCCGCATTTTAAATTAAAAACATCGGATAGGAATGAGAAAGATTTATTAAGAGAGTAAATTTACCCTTTTTGAATATAAGGGAAGTGGCAAATCATTTAGGAATATACACACCCTCGAAACACCAGGCCCAGGATTAAAACCCTGACTTCCTTATCAACTGCAAATCAAATTCTAGGTGATCCTGAAGTTTAGTCCCCGTGACCAATGATTTGAATTACTTAAGTTTTATTTATTTATGTTAGAATTAATTATTCCTACTAATTTGCTAGAAATCATTAAAATTATATTAGCCTAATTGTTAAATTAGAATTTCTTAACATAATATTAAAAACTAAATTAAATACAATTAAACTTTATATTACACTAATAGAAATACCAGCTGTTGCCCGGGGTAATCAGGCAATTCATTGTGTGGCTATCTCGGGAAACACTTATCTTTGCTTCGAAAAGACAGAAAAAAACAAACCTCATTTTGTTTCTTTTGACCAAGTTTTTGTTTGATTAAAAAAGTCAAATAAAAATTTTAATATTCCAGCTTACAAATGCGCATGTTCGTGCACAGGGACTAATAATTATATAATGTCAGACCTCTACGTGTGGAAGATACTGCGCAATGCTAATTACAGACAGACAAACAAACTCTTCAGTTTATTATATATATATATACACACACATCTGATTTTAATAAAAATTATATAATTTTTATTTCAGAATAATTGCTAAGTATTAGTTCTTTATTAATTTTTAACTCTAATCGAATAACTAAAATTACTTATATCAAATATGACCTCCTAGATCCTAAAATCATTGCATAAACCCTTGAGAATCAATCATAACCTTCTTAAAATAGAATATAACTTTAGCTGATCTACCTACCCCCTCAAATATTTCAGCCTGATTATATTTTGGATCACTATTAAGCATATGCCTTCTAGTACAAATTATTCATAGCACTACATTATACATTTCACGTTGACTTGGCTTTTAATAGCATTTATATCTGCATTGGTGGTCGCATGGTCTAAATCGTCACTCTCGTGTTGGGCTAGATTACCAGTGATGGGGAGATTGGGATTCTAATCCCAGTCGCGTGTACTGAGAGTGATTTTTCCTAAATTGTTTTTAGCTCACCCTTAGCGAGAATATATGTGCAATCCTTCTAAAATACTACCTTCTTTATACATATTCCGTTAGAGTAATTAATGTGTGCGTGTAGCTCGAACGGGTACTAAGACGCAGTGAAAGTAAAATAAAATAGAGCACTGTTTACATCTGTTGAGACTATGCATACTAATAGAACATACTATTTATTCTTATTATAATTTATTTTTTGCACCGTGTCTTACTACCCGTTAGGATCATATGCTTATGTACTAATTACAATAATGGTTTAAGGATGAGGAAGGATGAATTTAGAGGAAGTGTACTCACATTTGCTTTGAGAGAGAGTGGGAAACCATTTAGAAAAAAAATTACACGCGACCTGGATCGAACCACGATCTCCCCGTCATAGTTATTCCAATCTACTGTGAGAGTAGTTCCTTGGACCATGCGGCTACCGAAGTGGTTTTTATTATGATTCATCTGCATACTACATGATGCCTTTATTAAGAATCATATTACTAAGAACTGGTTCTGTGGGTGTGGAATCTGAAATATGGCTATCTATTTATCGTGCATTTTCTAAACATTGATCTGTATTTTATTTTTTATACATTTCAACAGGTGGATTATTTATTGGATTCATTCATGAAGGATAGTTTCTAGTAATAGCACTCGCATAGTTATGGCGAGGGTATGGGATAACCACACATGAAAAACTACCTTCAGTGCATCTGGATAGTATTCAAAAGTGTATTTCCTCATCACCGGCAATCCAGTCTATAACAAGCTTAACGCCTTGACCATAGGACAACTGATCCTATTAACGGTGATATCTAAGCCACTTATAAATTATCCAAAGCTAGCAATACACACACTTAAATTTGGATCACAAAAAAAAAATCTTTTAGGGTAGATAATAAATAAATGTAAAATAATAGAACATCTTTGCAACTTGTCTTACTTCACATCTGAGATATACAAATTTAAATACCATAACGGGGTTGGGATGAGTAAGGTAGAACTAATAGAAAATGTACCCACATTTGTGTGGAAGAAGATTGATAAACTTTTTAGAAAAAATCACCATCAGTACACCCGGCCAAGATTCAAGATCCAACCTCTCCATAACCGTCAAATAAGACTGGATGAGACTGAGGCCTCACACTAAGTCCATGTACCCACTGATTAGGGTATTATTTGAACTAGATCAAAATAATCGCAGGCTATCAAAATTGACATTGTATTACATAAGTGACAACTCCAGAACACATGGATTGGCATATGAAAACATGATATTTATTAGCTCTTATAACTTTTTGAACTTCAAGATGAGATAGTTCTATGATGATCCAACTTAATCAGTAATTCATTATTTTATTCTTAAATTGTATCAAACCAGTGTCCTCCAGGACTTTAGTGGGAATATGACCAGCCCAAAATATTAACGGAATAAATAATTTTGACGAGGAATCCTTTTGATTTTTCTTTCCTTACCCTCCTTGTAAGCCCATATCAATTCCGATTAACCGGGATATATAATAAAAGATTTCGTTCTAAACATAAATCGCATCGAAGTGCGGTTTTTTGCATTCTTAGTTTGACAAATGTTATTTGGGTTCAGTTTAATAGTTTTTTTAATTTTAAATTAATAATATTTTTTATTTTTTGAAGTATGATAAAATTGTTTTACTGGTTTGAATTCAAATGTGTTTTTAAAGTATAATAACTGCACCACGTTGCCACGCTTGGTTAAAGCTGTATTGCCTACTTAAGTATTCGGTGACCTGGTGGTCTAGGGGTAAGATGTCAGACTTCTGTGCTAAGGGTCCGGGGTTCAATCCTCGGTCCCGGCACAGATTTATCTGATTGCCAAACCCTTCCTTCACCTCTGACAAGACGTGTATTAATCACAACTTGTGAATATGAGGAATGCCAGGCCTCCACCGTGGTTCGGATTCCACGTTAAACTGTAGGTCCTCCATTTCGTCTCACAATCACCCTACCATTACACATTAGCGTAAGTGCGTACAACCTTAACGGGTATTAAGACGCGGTGCTAATGATAATAATAATAATACTTAAGTATGGTACTATACATGGGCTGAGATGGGCTCTCAACGTGTTTAATTGAAATAATTCACACATATCCTAAAATGCAATATACCATGAAATTAAAAAAAAATGTTTTTATCTACACATTTAACTCTTTGTGATTCACTTCTTAACATCGACGGAAACTTTAAATTGTTGGGAGATTATTGTAGTTATTATTTGGTATCCAAATGTACAGGTCCTTAAGCAACTCGTTAAAAATATAAAAGTTAGTAAAAATATATTTTCTGAAACAGCTGTACACACATCAAAAATGCAATGGGAACTAGGCATGGGGATGTTAGAAAGTGTTTCCTCCTTTTGAACATAGCAAGAACCAGCATAATTAAGATAGTCGCAGTGGCATTGAGTGTCTCCAGGGTAAGAATAGCTGGTTAAAATTTTAACTGCGATATGTTTTCAACTACGAGTACTTGCTCCTAATTTGACTAGTCATACATAGGCTTGCCTCCCCATACCTTATATGGGAATGTATGTTAGTTGATATCTAACTAGTGAGTTTTCTACTAACCCATGAGAACACTCACAGATACAGTTTAAAATAACTCTACTCACACTGGAAATAATTGACGACATGTCACTGGCTAATTGATAAAACAGTGCCAGTTCGTATCATCATAATTATCAGTTTTATTGTTCAAGCGAACTGGGTACAATTTGTGAATCTCTTCCATTTCTTAATATCTAGATACTTTTCTTGATCATTTATGGCCCTCCAGTCAACCCTCTTCTGGATGTCTTACTTTACAGCGTCCATCCATCTTCCTCTCTGTCTTCTCCCGACTACCTCCTCCATCCACTTCCTCACCTATCTTCCAATCTCCATCCTCTTCACATGCCTGAACCATTTCATCTTTGATATGACGATTTTTTCACATATTCACGTATATTTCTTTAATCCCATATAAATAAAAAACAAACAGTTTGATTGGTAGAATTCTATAAGGATCTACTCTCGCAATATGCTGAACTGCTGTTGACGTGTTGACCATAGTTTGAATTCCGTTCGGGTTTGCTGGAAGTGGGTTGGTTTCTCACTCTTCCTCTTAATTAAACCTTCCTCATTCTTAATCCAATAGTTTATATGGATATCCTGAACGGGTAGAGTAAAACCTGATATAAGAAAAAACAGAAGTAACTAATGTTTAATTAATTTTCAATAATTGGGTATTTTATAATGTCCTTCTTTATCATTGATTGAGCTTTATGGATATACACAGAGCCCTGCTTTTATGGTGAATAAAAAAGCCCAATTTCGTTTTTAAGTTTCCCAAAAGCGGTGAATAAGCGGTGAATTACAAAAATCCTATTTTTGCGACGAAATTATCGAATTAAGACAAAAGCGTTAAAAAAGTGGTTTTTACCAAACTTTCGTGATTAAGGTGACTTTGTTGGGTTAAAACTAGACTTCCAGGACAATGTTTGAAACAGGTAAACTAAACATATTGAAGTGAAAACCAAAAATTACATTTTGTTTGGACAAAACGGTAAAAAACACTAGTCCGCAAAAAAATGTGCTGTCAACTTATTAAAAAAGTAAGATTTAGCGGCAGCTGGTCCGGGAAAAGTATGTACAAGTCACAAAGACAAAATATTACACAAAAATCATCTTGTTACTTCACAAAAATTGTGACTATATTTTTAAATCTCAATTTAGGCTAGAAAAATACAAAATAACTACTCAACATCACCAAACTGCAGCATGCCGAATGCCGAAAATCGCGACTAAATCGCGATTATCGCGGATATCGTTTAAAATTGCGAATATCACGCTAAAACGCCGATTTCGCGAATTATCGCGACAATTCTGAGCATGTATTTGCAATCAGGGTAACCTGAAATGTGAACATCTGAAAGAAAAAATGCCATATCTAACATTCGCGAATTATCGCGATCTCCACAAACGTAGGGCTCTGGATATACATTTGGGCCAGTGATAAGTATCGTGCCGTGGAGTGTTGTCAGGGTAAGCAGATATTTTAAAAACTTAAACTGTGATATTTTATCACCCCCTCGATCCCCATTAAACCAATCATAGATAGATTCTGTTCTACACACATCACATAGGAATATATTGTCTAGAGTAGCTACTGATGGATGAGATCAATTCACTGGTATAATTTAGACAGGCTCTGTTTATCCTGGCAATAATCCACGTCATGCCACGTCACTGGCAGTGAGCTAATTTGTTAACTATCACAAATGTTTCAGGCGACTTGGAACCAACGTTTACTCGCTGCTGTACTCTTGGGAGCGATTGGTTTGAGTCCGGTAAGGAATGCAAGCAATTCCCAGCACCTGTGGCCGGAGTTTCTGCTGAACAGCAGAGCATCTGTCTCTCGGCAGTCGAGATTTGTTGCCTTCGCTCTTACAGGTAAACATTTGATTGCACATATAAAGCTCTAGAGTTTCGTGAGGTTTTTTCATCAGTTCATACCTAAAGGCACTATCAAATAATTTGAGCAATGGTGGCTGTTGTGCAGACATGTTGACCTAGCATGGGCTGGTTAGAGGTATTGTACAACAGTTTGAACCAAAAAAACATGTTTGAAATATTGTATGCAGATAACAAATTTGTGTAACAGTTTGCACAATGTGTGGCCTGTTTGAGTGATTTTGCAAAACAGCTAGTCATTTGGGTTCAGCATTCATAGAGTCCACTTCGTTCTATGATGACGTCAACATCATCTAATAAAATAATCATTAGAGAATTTATACCGCAATATTTTGATCGTTTAAGAGATAGAGAGCGTTTGAGAGAGAGAGAATTTGAGAGAGCGCTTAAGAGAGAGAGAGAGAGAGTATAATAAAGATAATGTGAAATAAATTGTGTGATAGAGAGTGTATGTGAGGGTAGATTGTGTGAGAGAGAGGGATAAAGTGTGAGAGAGCGAATGAGAGAAGATCATATGAGAGAGTGTGTTATCGAATGTGTTTGTGCTAGAGGGAAGAGAGAGTGAGTGAAAGTGTGTGAGAGCGTGAGAGAGAGTGTCAGATAGAGATAGAGAATGTGAAAATATAGATGTGGTACACAAAATATTACTCAATCATATCCTTTAAATTAACCGGTAAAATAAAAACATAGCTTAACTTATGTATTTGTATTGTGTTACTATTTGAATAAAATGAACATCAAAACCCATTTTTTGGATAAAATGAACATCAAAACCAGTTATTTGAAAAAAATGAACACCATAACTCATACTTAGATAGATAAAATGACTATTTTGTTTTAACATCATTCAAGATCATTTCATCGATTTTGAGCTTATGTTTAAACATCATTCTATCATGCGCGAAACAAAACGTAGACAATATTTTCATGAACTTAACAACTTAACCCTTTAATTTTCGAACTATTCCCAATATTATTGATTTAAATGCGAATTAACAATAACATTCCAATAAAAAATAATTTTTTCCCCAGTTTAGGAATCTCAATTTAGATGTGTTATGATTAGTATCCAAAGAGAAATATTCATCCAAAGATAAAATTGTGTTGTGTTCGGACCAACAAATAAAGATCGAGTTTTTTTTAGCCAAAGAGATATATTTCACTTATAGATTTACAGTCATACAGCAACTAACGGTTTCCATGGTGTCTAAACAAAGAATGAAAAACTGAAAATTCTCAGTAAAAATCGGGTTTTCGTGGAAAACACTATTTTCCCGACATTCTGGACTCCTAACCGTTAAAATGAGTGGTAGTTTGTCAAAATTTGTTCAGTAACTTCCTTGTAATTCCTATTACCGGAAACGGGCTTATCAAATTATATATAAGGATTACGGTTATAGTCGCATCTAGATTCTTTGAATTGAAAAAGTACACCTGGACACGGGAATCAAACCCGGGACCTTTGGCTTAGTACGCCAATGCTCTCTAACCACTGAGCTATCCAGGAACCGTCCCGTGCCAAGGGTAATTCTTCACTCATATTATGATAAGCGCATCCTTACAGTTCTAATTGTACTATTGGCAGCAAAAAGCCAATTACCGAGTCGATGGTCGTTGCATTATCTGATAACTAGTGTACTTAATTGATCAGACATTTGTAGCCGACAATTTCTGCATGTCCATCACAGACTCTGCTCTAAAATATGAGTAAAGAATGGCTCTGGGCATGGGACGATTCCTGGAAGTACGTATTCGTTATACAGCTGTCGTTTGACGGTTGGCTATTTTTACTAAATATAGCAGGGCTGGCGCATGCGCAGAATGCAAGGGCGACCAAGTGCAACTTAACAACAATGATCTACAAACTAATACGTGTGCAGTAGCTCTAAGACCACCTTCCTGACCACCCTGACTCTTAGATTAAGCCATATTCCTAAATTTAATTATTTAAAACATTCATTTAGATTAGTTGTATACAATTTTAAGTTTATATCTAGAGATATTATTACAAAAATACTAGAAGTGGAAACTTTGAATTAAATTTATCTAAAGCTAACTCATACAAATTATTTATTTAGATACACACTTCTTAAAATAATCTATTTTAATTTTAAATTAAAATTCATGAACATTGAGAATAATTAGAGCGTATAGCCCAAACGGGTAGTAAGACGCGGTGCTAAAAATATATATTTAGACTTGTGCCAACATGAAAAAGGTGTAATTGATCTCGTGAGACTAACACGTTGTGTTGCAATTTAATACCAATATATAGCTGTATTGTTTATCTGAGTTGTACCTGTTCTAATAAATATCCTCAACCATTGTTGAAAAATAATTATTAGACGACGTATAACCTAAACAGTAGTAATATGTGGTGTAAAAAATTTTTATGAGACATAGCACTAACTGTATTGTTTAGTGAATTGTAATAATAGTCTAGAATTAGATAATAAATTGGCATGGCTGTTATTATTCAAAATATGTTCGCAATCATGGTGTCATGGCTGGTCACGAGTAATTAACTAATTTGGTTTCAACTAATGGGCTGAACATTTTACACTAATTTTAAAACAGCATGAACTATATACAAATTTTAACGAGTACAGTTTAATTGTGAATGTAGATGGAAAACTCTTAGATCAAATTGATTGAAACCATTTAATAGGGAGAAAAATATAATCATAAGATGCGTTTAGCACCGATATGTAAAACAATAAAATAAAATTGTCATACTGTTGTTAATAATACTGATTGAATTACTAGTTATTCACAAATTAATTGTGAAATATTTTAAAATAATACTGTGTAGCTATATTTAATTATTATTATTTGTTAAATATGTCTTAATGGTTATTTATCAATAAGCCATGGTTTAATCTAGGCCAAAATGTATACATATAGTGCGTGGTTTTTTAGAAATTTTTTGAGAAAACATAGATTCAGGTATAGGTATTTTAATTAAATATTTGGCCTGCTCAAAATTAGCTGTATCGTTAAATCCAGCCAACAATAAAATATAATAGGGCATATTATAATGGATTTTAGTATAATTATATATACTTACATTAATTAACCTACACCCTGTTATGCCAAATCTAGCCCAATCACCATATTAGTTAATGAAACACAGCTCAAAAGTCATCTTCACCCTTCAGCTTGGTCAGAACCACTTAATGGATAGCACTTGAAACCAAGAGGTAACCAATTCAATAGTGAAAACTCACCTAGTTAAAAATAAGACTAAAGAGTGTTCTTGGCCAGCGTAGAACAGGCGCTGTACTATGAATCTATACTATAAATATACATAGCTAACTTTAGTACAGAATGTAAATAGATTAGACCGAATGAAAAAATAGCCTTAACACTTCGTTATACAGCAGTCGTTTGACGGTTGGCTATTTTTAATAAACATAGCAGAGCTGGCGCATGCGCAGAATGCATGGGCTACCAAGTGCAACTTTACAACAGTGATCCTGTAAATGCCATTACGTGAATAAGTGTCCGTATAATTTCATTCTTTACCATAGAATAATATAATAGAGGAGGTAAAGCCACATCTCTGCTTGTGGCAGACAAAGTGCGGTGGTTACAAAGACGTGATCCTCAAATAAATTATGGGACTCTCCACTTTCTTCCCTTCGAGTGATAAGATCATGCATCCACATCCTCTCGTGTTTTGTTTAGCCATTATTAACAATAGCAGGGCTTCTGTGTCCATTTTCTTGGTGAACTCTCAGAAAAGTGTCGGGGGGTGTAGGGGGGGGGTAATGGCATATTTTATACTAACCTTGGTGAACTCTCAGAAAAGTGTCCGGGGGTGGAGGGGGGGTAATGGCATATTTTATACTAACTGGTGTGTGCACGTTCATATGTTATCGATAGATATACGAGTAATATTGCACACAAGCAGAGCGCTATACAGTATAGCTCCTGGTCTGCGCCAGTATTAGTTTGCCGGAGACGGGTAGGTCCTGGTTTTATGTTCGGCTGGGTATAAGAGGGTGTTTATTCCTAAATACTTTTTCACTCTCTCTCTCCATGCTAAGGTGGGTAAGTTCCCTCTAAATTCTACATTCCTCATCCCTTATCCATTGGCGTGATTTAAATTAGTAGAAGTACAAATCTGGTAGTAAAACGCAGTGTAAAAAACTAAAATCAAATTTATATTGTTCTCGTGGAAACTAGCACTAAATGCTTGTAAAAAAGGATACACAGGATATAGTGCTGACAGTATTGCTTATATGAGTTGTATTTGGCCCTGTAGAAAACAAAATGCCAGGTTAGCAAAGAAAGGTGCTAAAATATATAGTACTAACAGCATTGTTTAGATGAGTTGTATTTTCCCTGTAAAGAACTGAGCTAAGGTATACTCCATTCACGGTAGGAATTACTCTCTGAAAGGTATTTTTTCCTACCAATATCCTACTATATAATAGAGTTCTGGTAGGGAAAAAGGCCTTTTAGAAAACAATTCCTATGCTGAACAGATTATATATAATACCAACTGTATTGTCAATATGAGTTGCGATCGCCCCTCCAGAAAACAGCATGTACAAGGCTTGTAAAGAAAGCAACTAAGATATATATATAGTTTCAACCTTAGTCCTATTGTTTATATGAGTTTTAATTATTGTCCCTGTATAAAACGACATGTAATGTCTGTAAAGAAAAAACTCAGAGATAAAGTTCCAACTCTATTGTTTATGTGAGATTTAATCATCCCTGTAGTCTGTATAATACAGTATGCAAAGCTAGTAAATAAATAATATAAAGATATAATGCAAACTGTATTGTTAGTTAATATGATAATTGTCCCTGTGGAAAATAGCATGCAAAGCTTGTAAAGGAAGGAACTAAGAGATATAGTGCCCACTTTATTGTTTATCTTAGCTGTAAATCCTGTTATTGTGAAAACCAGCATGCAGTGGCGAAGCGTGATCTTTCTTTTTGGTGGGGCCAGGTCAAGCTTACCGGTAGTGAGTTTTTCTTACCTCGTGTTAACATATCAAATTAATTAATTTAAGTTTTCCTACATTTTAAAAATCACTAGAATTACAAATCTACAAACAGAAAGAATAAAAGGATGCAGGTTTTGAATTAAACTTACCAAGTGATGACATTACTTATACAAAAGTTGAGTGCGTCTGTCTATTAATGCCAGTTCATGAGTACCACAGTATTTTAAGTATTATCTGTCTAGTATATTCCTACATTTTGATTTTATTGTTTATTGTGTTTTTAGACTGAAAACTGGCCGTGGAATCCATCTTTGATGCAAGATTTACTGTTCTAAATGTTTTAAGTTTACATGCATTTTCCAAAAGAATTGCACAATCCTCATGTTCTTTTAGTTCTTTTACTTAAATTCTTAATATCCTTAAAGTATACCGCTGTCCCCAACTGCTCACCGCCAAATAATAAACAATAAAAACAAAGTAAACTATGTTTTTCTTCATTAACATTTAACCACAATTGTTTACCAAACCAAGCATTAGAAAAAATATTTTTTCTTGCCATCCAACCGCATAAATGTAAATTCATTAGGCTGATGTGCTCTTAACCGTTTAATTTCAAGTTTTTCTTGCAGTTTTAATGAAGAAAACGGAGTTTTTATTAAAGAATTAACTTTATTAATTTTAATTAATAATTTTCATCCTTCATCCTATTTCTTGGGTCTTAACACATACTAAAACACAGACACATGAATGCAAAAAAAAAAAACAAAACATCTTTACCTATAGTGGGCCCGTGTGGACTGGCCCCATTGGTTAGTGTAAAGCTTGCACCGGCAAAATAGAAAGCGTTGACTTTGAGAGATCTCACACTGGGTGTAACTGACTTCTCTGAGAGGCCTTGTCAGAGTTGGCCCTCGTCAGCTTCTGTATTCGGTCACTAGAGCGCTGGTACAGTGCTTGGATAACGTTTGGAGCGAGGAATGAATAATCTTGATTGGAATGCTGTATAACGAACCCAATGATTCACTTCGTGCTCTACTTTATATTCATATTTTGTTCCAAAATATTTTATAGAATAATAAGAAAGAAAGAAATATTTTTTATATTAAAAAAATGTTGGTTGGGCCAGGCCCCTGTGGCCTCTAAGAAAAGACTGCCCCTGCATCCACACGTACTAAATATAAAGTAGCAACGCGTTATAGTGCATACAATAATGTTGAACTGAAATGTAATATTACTGTATTATCGTCAATGTAGTGTTATTAGAAAAATAAAATTTTGTGTCAGTTATATTTCCGATTTGTGTTGTAAATTATAGGCACCAGCAATGTATTAACGGCAAGGGAAGTGCAAAATCTGGAAACGATTGTATCGTTACAACTGAGATTGGAGGTGAACATCATAAGGTAAGATATTCACTTTTATATATAAGTAAATAATACAATATTTTATATGTTTCTTAATAGCGCTATAAATATAATAATTTCTATTTTCAATTTTATCCAGAGTCATTAGCATCCTAGCATTACATATGTGGATTTTATTAGAGCTTTTTTTTTTATGTCATTGTTCCACATCTCTCAAACCATAAGTATTTAATCACAAGACCCGCCTCGGTGGTGTAGTTGGCTAACGCGCCGAGGACGGGGAGATCGAGGTTCGAATCTCGCTCGGGTGAACTGGGGGTGGTTTTCCCTATATGGTTTTTCACTCTCCCTCCACGCAAATGCGGGTTCACTTCCTCTAAATTCAACCTTCCCAATTCCTAATCCATTAGCGTAATTAGTACTTAAGCGTATAACCCGAACGGGTAGTAAGACGCGGTGCTAAATAATAATAATAATAATAATAATAATAATTTAATCACAACATTTTAGAAGGGATATTTAGGGTGGAATTTAGAAGAAGTTTATCCGAACTTGCGTGGAAGGCGAGTAGGAAACCATTTAGGATAGAAAAAAACACTTAGTGATTATTCAAAACCTGACCTCACTTGTCATCGAAAATTCAAATTATATGAGATGACACAGTCCACGTGTCCACTGATCTAAGTTTTGTTAAATAAAACAACAATAAAATTAAGCTGGCATAGCTTATTATGTAGGTCCATTATCAAATAGCATTGAAATAAGGAACATTAAAGATTTAGTGAATAAGTGAACAAATTTTACGAGCACATTACAATCAAACTGTTGAGATTTCCTATATAATTTTAGATTTTTGACTTTTGAAAATATATTTCTATTTAGTAAATTAGTTTTTTTTATTTTGATGTATTTAAAAAGATCAAGTTTAATTTACTTTTTGTATTTAAAATAACTTTAAATTACCATATTTTTTTTAGCATCACGTCTTACTACCCGTTTGAGTTATACGCTCATGTACTAATAACGTTAATAATTTTGGGGATGAGAAAGGTTATATTTATAAAAAGTGTACTCGAGTTTTTGTAGGAGAGTGGAAAACCCATTTGGAAAAAACACCTTCAATACACCCGATTGAGATTCGAGCCTCGATATCTCCATCATCGGCAGTCTAGTCTAACACAAGAGTAGCGCGTTAGACCATGTGGCCACCAAAGAAAAGAAATTACCATATTAAATAGGCCTCAAATATTAACCCAGGATTAATATTTCCAGAGTATTTCTAAGTGTAATAGAATATTAAGACTTGGTAGGCCTACACAATTTGTCCATTACCCACACATAACTTAAACCATTGACAAATATATTATTTTTCATTTAAACCATGTTGTTTATTTAACTAGATTCTAGAAATGATTAATTTATATAATGCCATGATTTCTAAGTACTATTACTTGAAATTTTAATCCAAAACATTTCAATAAACACACTTTGATTGACTAGATTTAGCTTAATTAAAGGTTATAAAAGAATGGTTTCAAAATGAATACAGCTCATGGAAGATGAAACAAGGAAACCTAGGATATACTTACCTAGGTTAATGAACTAACAAATGCCTTGCACTAATACATACTGGGACATGGCATTATAGAGCATAGTTTTCGAAACACTCAATTACAAAGATTTTAATTTAATTTACACATCCTAAATCACCAATACTCAGGCTAATTTTTACACATCATAATTTTGAATATTTTTGTTTCTAAAATATTTGGCTGTATATTAAATAGATAAATGGGGAGTTTAATTTTTTTTTATGATCAAGTAATTAAATATGATTTGTATATTTATCTATTCTATTAAATTTTATATATATGATTTACAAAATGCTTATAAAATCAGTTTCAAATACCCGATTGCTCAATAGGTTAACACTCTTATCAATGGTAGAGTGGGCTAGTGATTTATTCTCCCTATAGACTGGAGTGTTGATGATGGAATGTTTTAGGTTCAAATCCTGGCTAGGTGATTTTTCACTTTTTCCTGAACGCGATTACGGGTACGTTTCTTCTAAACGGTAGCTTCCTTATCCTAACCCCATTACGTATACACCGAATGTATATTGTGATGCAGTGCACATAAAATAAAGATGACTATTAATAAGCTAAAACTTGAATATATCTATTTTTATTGTTGGAATATATATCTTATTATTATTAACCTCTTAAGAATATTTAAGGTAGCCTAGCACTTTTTATATCATCACGTCTTACTACCCGTTCGGCTAATACGCTTGTGTACTAATTACGCCTAATTTTTGGGTATTAGGAAGGTTATATTTAGTGGAAGTGTACCTGCATTTGCGTAGAGCGATAGTGGGAAACCATTTTGGGAAAACCCCCCCGGGTACAACAGACTTAAATTCAAACCTCTATCTCCTTGTCATCGGCAGTATGGTCTACTGTGAGAGAAGCACTTTAGACCATGCGGCCACCGAAGCGGGTTTTTAGCTCTATTTTATAAGATGTATTTTACACATAGGTCTAAGGTCTACCGACTGTTACTTTTACTAACTAATGTTCAAACGTTTAGTGATAGATATAACTGGGACACTATTTTTACTTAATATTTCCATAGGATATTTTTATCGTTACGTGTAATTTGAAAATATAGGCTTACTTGTACTATTTAAGTGTAGAAGGGACATATTACTGGTTTAAACCTAACAATAATTTAGGTCCTTAAGTTAGATATATAGATAGCAGAAATAGAGTTTGTAAAATTTTTAATAATTTAAAACCAAACCTTTCCTTAAATACATTAAATGCCATTGTTTAGTCAGCCGTTTAATGTAGTTCTCTTTATTACTATTTTTCATGCTCAGTTTACCTAAGATACTAGAGATAACTATCATCATATGGACAAAACCATTAAGGCAACATGTGCTATCATGTCTATAATCATTGTTTTAACACTTTCTTAATACCGTTATGGTTAAAATCCTAGTGAGTTCTTCTTGGTTTCTTAGCTTTCACTTTTTGCAAAGTCCGATTAGTTAGGTGTTCCAGACTCTAATAGTAATAACCAGGACCCGGAAAGTTAATTATATTGTATCTTTCTTTCTGTAAAGTAGAGCGCAATGGTAACTTGTATAAAACACATTTTATGGCACCCTAATATTGAAAACATGACTTTTACTGTGCATATTTTTGAATATTTGAAGGATCTTACAGTTTATGCCATTTTGTCACTTTTTTATGTTTGCTTTTTTGCGCATGTGTTTTTGTTTTTTACTCCTATCGTACATTTTCTGTCATATTTAGAATCATTACATTAAATCGTAGCACACAACGGGCAATGTTTGAATCACTTGGAGCATCAGTTTTTTCGTGTAATTATTAGTACGGCCATACATTAAAAATTTAGCATATCCAAATGTTTTCTGACAGAGCAGTACTAAGTAAGAAAGAAATTAAGAAGGATAAATGCATACATTTTAAATTCGGTCCTTCTTTATGTTTCAACGAAAAAACCCCAGTGGTGGAAAAGGGGTTGGTTAGCTTAGAATTTCCAAAAAATTGGAAATTTAAAGCTTATTTACATCAGCTTTACAGCACGATTGTTTTGAATGTGACTGTTAGTTGAGTAGATTATAGTCAGTTGAAATTTTACATCTCAAGTTAATTTACTTACTTCCATCTATTCGTGTTATCTATAAGTGAACAGAATGCCACCCGCCTCGGTGGCGTAGTTGGCTAACGCGCTTGACTGTCAAGGACGGGGTGATCGAGGTTCAGATCTCGGTTGGGTGAACTGGGGAGGGGGGGTCCTAAACGGTTTTTACATTCTCCCTCCACGCAAATTCGGGTTCACTTCCTCTAAATTCAACCTTACTAATTCCTAACCCATTAGCGTAATTAATACTTAAGCGTATAACTCAAAAGGGTAGTAAGACACGGTGCTAAATAAAATAAAATAGAATGACGAAACTAAAACAATCTCAACTGTACCTTTTACGGCAGTTAGTTAACGAGCTCGGTTAAAGTGTCTTTTCCACGGACGGGAAAGTATAATTTTGTAAATTGTGTGAGTTGACAGCTTAAGCAGAAAAAAATGCTCTCTTTTACTCAGCATATCGATCGGGAGAAACACTAGAATTTTTTTTATAACGAACAGTAGCAGACAAATTGACTCAATGATTTCTGTTTGAAATTGCATCAATCTTTAAAACCAAATCATCTCATTTCAATCAAGAGTTGCGCAAAGTGTTGCTGTCAGCCAATATTCTGCTCAGAAAAGCGAATCATCCTTAATTTCGTGAGTTTCTAGAAAGACACACGAATGTTTCAATACCGGGTGAATCTACTCTGCGTAAAATCTACATGAGCCTGTTCTATGAGAAAACTATAGATAAAATACGAACCAGCGCACGTGAGAAAAACAAAAGTGAATAGATGAGATGATAGATGTAGATGGCTGATTTGTAGGTAATGTAGCTATTGAAACTTTTGAACTACATACTGGTGGCCAAACATTTTTCTCTTGACTACAAAATTCTTGGATAAAGCCAACCACTCCACTTGTTTGATAAATCCATGTTTCTTCCGTGGCCTGACAGTATTTAGCACGATGATGTTCTTTTTGTGAGTGATCGCACCGTACGTATATGGTCAAAGAAGCATCTGTAATCAAATTAACGGACATCTCGATCAACAGGCTCATATTTGTTTAAACGATTGTTTTACTCAAGGATTATATTGCCCTGGTTATAAACAAAGGTGTTTCCGCACCGTTTCTACATAGTGGATGAACAAGGAGGAAAATATTCGCCAATATAAATTAAAAGCCAAGGTAAACTATATACTAGAAACATCTGTCATATAACAACTACTATAAATTACAGATTCACGACTAGCTAGATGCTTTAGAACACCTCAAATATGCGTTTACTGAACTTTTGGAAGACCAAGATGCAGAAAGACCTATTCAAGTGGACAACATTGAAGGGGCAGAGTGTTGTACATTGATTCAGCATCGAGCAGCTGCTCTACAATCCTTATAATCTAAGGAAACACCATTTCTTATCAAAAGAGCCCAACTCCACTCGAAGCTTTCAATGACGACCAGGTACGTATAATCACCTACACAAGATATTTGTGACGGGAAGGACGTTGACCAAACAAAAACAACTTCTCCTCCGCCTAAAATACGTAAGCTTTTAACGATGTATTAACGTATTGACACTTTATTTCTAATCTTTTATTGAATTAAAAAAATGAACACAGAAAGCAATCTTAGAAAAGAAAGGTTCATAATTGTCTTACGCTACTGCTCTTATTACAACATTGCAGAGTAACCCCAAGAAAGCTTCAGGAAAAATGGGAGAAGCGGTGTTGGCAAAACTACATAATGTGTTGATGAATTCAAAGCCGTGTGTAAAATAGCCCACGTAGTCACCGGTAAAAGTGATTCTTATAAAGATATTTAAGAGAACATATTGTCATATGACATTCCTTACTTCAAGTATGCCCCAACAACATCCGTGGATGTAGAGCGCAGCTTCCCATCGTAGAAAAACCTCTTGGGCGATAATCACCGATAATTCACACCTAAGAATCTGAAGATGACGTTCGTTGTGCATTCCAATGCAGAGTAAGATAAATTTAAAATGTAATTCTTCCTCTCACGCACACAAATGTTTTGCCTATTTTATTATTTTTAATAGATATATTGGTCATATAATTTATTGTTTATTTCTTCTTTTGTGGGATTCCCCAGCCATTGCCTTGAAAGGACAAGAAGAACAATCGGATATTAAATGTATTATTTGAGTTTTTTAAGAGCTTCTTGTGTGTAATTGAAGACATAAAAACAGAGTTTTTAATTACATTATTTTTGATGTTAAGGGCATTTATTTATTTTTGATAGCATTAATAAACACTCTTTATAATGGTAGTTTTTGGGTTTTTAAGGGCATAAACTTCCAGGCCTTGCAATAACCTTTAGCTTGTGTAAAACTAGTTAGAAAATAAAAGGTTTGGTTTTCATATAGCCCTACTATAAATCTATTTCAAGATATAGCTATTAATTTATTATTGTTATTATTAACTCTTATATGTTTTATATTTATTTAATGCAGGACTTTTTATTTTAAAAGGACTATAACATATATTTATGAATATTGCTCAGCATTAGATTAACAACTTTAAATAAAAAGTTTAAAGTGGTGCATACTTTTATTTTTAGATTTTTATATATATTTAACATAAATCTTTTAAAATTAATATATTGGGGAGATGAATATTAAAATACAGTATTTAACAATAAAAGGTATTACAATAAACCACATTAGTATTACAATTTTGATACAAACAAATGTGATATTATTTCCAAAGCCTCATATTACTTTTTTAGATTTTGTCTCATTCAAGAAGTAATATTTTTAAGCATCAAGAGCACCCCTAATCATATATATCTTATATTAATTGCATATGAGTGTCATAAGTTTTGTAAATCATTTCATTTGTAGTCATTATCAAGGAAGGTTTACATTACATTCACGCTCTTGATTTAGACACACTCGCATTAGGGGTCACGTAAACTCAGGCGTCAACCTCGTCTGGTCTTGTTTGTCAATGATGGGCAGGTTGGAGTTAAGATTTTGTCCAGATTCACTGAGGGTATTTTATAAATTGTTTCCCACTTTACCTCCACTCAAATTCCAGTGCATTTCTTATACATTATATCTAACTCATCATTGTTATATAGTGTAAATAATGCGTACCACCCAGATATATATTGAGATGTGATACACTTATATACAGGTGTACCTGGGCTAAACGGTTAAACTTTGGGAAGTGATAGTGGGTCAAAAAAACGAACTCAAAATGTATTTTGAAATTTGCTTGCTTTAGCTTACTTTTCGCGCTAAAAGCAACAAAGACCAAATAAAGACACATTTTTCTGTGGAGGTCCTCAGTAATAGCTTAATATTAATTTTGCTGGAAGATGGATTGGTCGTGCTGGACCTGTGGCTTGGCCTTCACGTTCACCTGATTTAACTCCATTAATTTTTTTTGTCTGGCGAGTTCTCAAGCAAAAAGTGTATGACGTGCCTGTTAATGGCTTTCAATCGTTACGACAAAGTACAACGCAATCGTGCGAAGAAACAACTGTTGCACAATGTCGGTCAGCCACTCGTTCTGTCATTGATAGATGTAATGCTTGTCTCCGGGCTGGAGGCTGCCAATTTGAACAAAATAAATACATAAGCCTACAATATTTTATTTTCCATCCACCTATTTTGTTTTTATTTTGTTTTTTGCTGTTTGCATGAATAAAAAGCAAATATATCAAGTCTCGAAAAGACAATTTGAGTTAGTTTTTTTTTATCCACTACCACTTCCCAAAGTTTAGCCGTAACCCGGGAACACCACTTATAAATATATTTATAGGGGATGTTCCCATATAAATAATTATATAAACACACACAGTGGAGAAGTAACTTTTCAGACAAGGATTAACTTATTATTTACCTATTTGAAGCCATACATATGATTTGGTGACATATTTAAAAATTAACTAAACGTTATAAATAGATTAAAGAGATAAGCCATTACAATAAAGTAATATCATAAAAAATTATACTTACACAGAGATTTGAACCTTCATCATTCGGCTTTAAGGTGGGAGTGTATGGAAAGTGAGTAGAGGATAAAATGACAGTTTCAGACCACTTTCTCCCATAAGGTTAACATTGATCCTCCTCATTCTAAGAGGAGG
>CABFWB010003843.1:45530-70133 GCA_902151455.1 Timema bartmani | reverse complement strand
ATTACGAGAAGCCCGAGAAGGGATAAGAACGCCTACATGATCAAGGGCAAATTTGCAAGAAATTATGTTATTGAAAATATGTAAAACAAATAATAATAATAATAATAACATAGATACTAATTATAATCTCAAAAGTTTTAACTGCTACACTGAATATTTTAAATTATTTTTTATATAATTATTTCTAAATAAATAAATAAATACAACTATATTTTTATTTATTCTCTAACTAATTAAATTATTAGTATATTACTAATAAAATATTAATATTCATTTTCTACTATATGTATTTTAATAATATATATATTTTATAACAATATCTATTTTATATGTTAATCAAGACAATTGTATCATGTTGATGCTCACCTGGAAAACGGGGGATTTCAGACAAATTAAATAAATGGTATGAGACAATCGCACAAACTTTCTCATGTTGTGTATTATGGTTTCAAAAGTAAATTTCAAAATAGATTTTTAGTTACTAGCCTTAATTAAGTTTTCCTCATAAAAACAAACACATCATCTTGTTAATCACAATAATAGCTCTTTTACATGAATTTTAAACCAAATTGTTCAAATTTATTTAACAAAGTTCAAATTTTCAAAAATAGAGTAAAATAAATTGTTTGTTATTTGTAAAAATAGAAAGTATCCTTAATTATCATGAAAAACTATTCCCAAATTCTCATTTTAAATTAAATCCATAAGGTCAATTTTTTAAAAAAAATCTAATTTTCTATAATTTATCATAAGTAGGCCCCTTAAATTAGGCCAAATTTATTTTCGATATTTAAAGATAGATTATTAGACTATTTGTAATATAAAATAATCATTCAATACCAATTTTGAACCAAATTGTTAACGTTATTTTTTTATATTGAATTTGACAAAAATCAGTCACTAGTAACTACTATTAATTTTTTTTGTAGAAAAACATATTTATACAACTATTTATAATACAAGCAACTTAACAGATACCCATTATGTACCAAATCGCTAAAGCCATTTTTTTAAATATTCAGATTAAAAAACAGTCAAGGTAAACTACCCGTAAATGAACTCTCCCCCAAAAAACAAGTATACAGCTTTATTTGTCATATTAATGTCAAACATTGCTAAGATGTGCTTAAGCAAAATTGTTATAGCCATTTTCAAAATGATTCGAATTTTTAAGAATCACTCATCAGTGAACGACTCCTTATCGAATTGTTGCCCAAAACCAAGTATACAGAGTTATTTGTCATGCCAAACATTCCCAAGATACCCATTTATAAACAATTATTACAACCATTTGTAAAGTTTTTCAAATTTTTGAAAAACCAGTCGTTATTAAATTACCTATAAATGAGCTACTACCCCAAAAACCATTATAAATTGTTATTTGTCATACCACACAATCTATAGATCTTAAATATTTTGAACAAATTCATAAGAACTATTTTTGAAAAATTTGAAACTAAAAAAAATACTCATCAGTTATCTACCCTTAATTGAAGGACTGGGGGAAAATAATCGTGGTATTACTCCATAAATTCCAAATATTAAGTTTGAACAAATCCATCAAACCCTTTTGGATCCATGGCCAGGGACAGAGAGAATGCTAGAATTCACTTTTTCGGTTTAGTGTTCACATAAAATGTGAAGATTCGTTATAATCTCAAAATCAATTCTTTTCACTCTTTCTACGATCACAATACTCTCTTTTGATATAAGAATGTAAAAAGTTAATGGGAATTTTAAGTAATCTTGCAATGATTTGCCAAGCATTCTCTTTAAAAAAATTTGATTCCAATATTTAAAATTAAGCTGCCCAAATCTGCACCAGCCAATCACTTCTATGGATGAGGCACAGGAAAAAAAAAAGTGCAGATTTGGATAGTAAAATATGTTTTATCACCAAATTATAGAAGTCGAACAAGTTTAACTAAATCATCAAAACATTTTAAGTTCATACATTTAAAGTTTGCGCAATTAGAACTAGAGTCGACTCTGGTTTTAGTGAACTCGGTTTTAGTGAACATTCGGCTACAGTGAACCTAATTCATTGGTCCCAACCTATTTACATTTCATTGCGTATTAAAAAAATTCGTTTATAATAAACCCTCAACTTCTGTTTAGGTGAGCAGAAAAATTGAAACTTTCAATAAGAAATGTCATTCTAACACCATCATTCTTTAAAAACATAACTTTTTATTTGTTTAAACTTGAAGACACCATTTCTCTACCTGTGTTCTTGTTTAGCTATCACAAAGCTGGACTGATAGAACGGAATGTGGAGGGGGAGGAAGGTTAATACTAAACAGTCACTGTACTAATTGACCTGGCTTAAGTGTTATTATCTTTGTGATTGATAAGTAAAGAAAGACAGTCTTCTGAGTTGTATTAATACAGCAGGAGTTACAGGACAGTGAATGGCAGTCTGTGGCCATTTTGTAATTGTTTTCACTAATCTCTTTCTTCAAGAGGATATATGAAACTCAATAAAAAAAAAAAAAACTTTTCTACTCAGTTTAGTTTTTTGAATGTATGGATATTGTGGAATCAAGGGTGGAAAAAGCACAGACTCTATAGAAGGATCCGGAAAAAGTATTAACTAAAACAGTATAAACAGTAACAGTAAGATTAATTAATAGATTTCAATAAAGAGTGATTTGTATTTGAACTCTTACTTTGTTTGTCACTAACCCACTACTTTCAGATTTAAAAAAAAAATCTATTTTAGTGAACTTTGGACATAGTGAACAAAATATCTGATTCCGTGGAGGTTCACTATAATCAGAGTTGACCGTATATTTTATATTAGACTCTTGTTTTAGTTATATTTTCACTGTTTGTAATCAAACTATGTGAGAATTGAACTAATTTACTAGATCAATTATTGTAGGTCTATTGTACACACCGTCTTCCCTGTCAGTCCAGCCTTGGTATATTACTTTATGGCCTTATAGTGTGTGCTGTACCAAAGTGGAATAATGCAAGGTAAGATTTCTAGCGTTCAGGGCTAACGAAGTGTAAGCTATATACAAAGAGTTAAAAAACCTTGGATCACAATTAAATTAATAACTGCGAAAATAACTTAATTATTATAATAATAGCTTCACATATAAAATAATGGAAAAATAGATATTTTGATTTGGAATATACCTGGAAAAGTAGAGGAATTTCAAAACTTACAAATGTATCCAAATGTATAAAATATATTCTTCTAACTTTATTTAACATGAAATTTTTTACATAAGCTACAACCTAATAATAGGCCCTTACTCAAGGAAAAACAAAGTCCCTTTATTTCGCGATTTAGCGGGTTTTAAATGAAATAAACTTTTCCTGAACTTACTTTTTTTTTTCAATTTCGATTAAAATTATATAGGCCTATCACTATATTAAAAGCGGAGCCTAGTTCAGTTGAATCATCAGAACCGAACTTGTGACAACCTTGCCAACAACTTGCCAGTTATGGGAACGTTTGTAATAGTTTGTCAAGAGGAGAGGAGAGAGGAATGTTCATTTGATAAAAAAATGTCACTTATGTAGGTCAATGCATACCATAATTTATATAATTATTGATAGGAGAGACTAGAAAATATACATTTGAAACTTGAATTCTAGTGTTTTTTTAGCTATGACTTTTTTTTTTACAAAGATTTACAATATCTACACATTTTCGTGAACCAGAGTAATGATACGTTGTAGTTATTAAAAAGATAAGATCTTCATTGCTTATAAAATAAATGATTAGTTATATTCTGAAAATAGAAAAATGACACCTGGACACGGGAATCGAACCCGGGACCGATTCCCGTGTCCAGATGTCATTTTTCAATTTTCATAATATGATATCTAGATGGAGTAATTCCTACTAAAAGCATAAATAATAGCTTTGGCTATTTAATTATAAATGATTAGGTTTACTAAAATATTATGGCTAAAATATAAAATAGTTTACTATTGGACACAATTTAGTCGGGCGGTTTTATCTAAATGTTTGGGTTGGTAAACTTTCCTCTACAATGCAAAATAAAAAGAGTTTGAATATTGTACTGACGTGAATGTGGTGGTCCAGAACTCTGGAGGGCGCCCCGCCGAGTCAGACTTTCTGCAAACTATGAGTAAAGTTGTAAAGTTCCACGTTAGGTTCTATCTTTCCTATTCAGTGGTGATAAACTTGCAACTATACGTCCCATCTCATTAGTTTTAATTGTCTGATAGCCAATACTGCCATTAAAAAGTGCGATTAGTAATAATAGTAATAATAATAGTGTGCACCAATGCCAGTGATTATACTAGCTCGAAGCTTACGTTTTACCCCCTCCCTTAATTCTGTAATGAAGTTTTGGCTCAATCCCCTACCCAGATAATTTCTCCGGGATGCTTGTTTTACAAGCTACATCCATAACATTGCCCTTGTAAAGCACTGAATTGAATCTTTCGTGCAAACAACAAGGCCTTGTTGGTTTTCTCTCACCGTGCGAGCGAGTTTGCCCGCTGTGCAATTCCATTACCCCCCTCATTTCCGCGTCTAATCTTTAAAAAGTAGAACACGTGGGGAGGGAGGGTTTGAGTGCATCCCCTCCGTAGAATACATTCCTCACCCCCCACAAACCGGACTGGTAGGCATAACGAACGTGCCCAATCAAGGACACCTTCTCCCTCCTCTTTCCATATTCTCTCCTCGGTAGGTGTATTCTGATTGGTGGTTTGTTTGCGTACTTAATGTATCGAGATCCCGAACAGGCAACTATTGACAGGCTGGGGCTGTTGTTTTGGTCGCATGATTGCTCTTCCAAACTTGAGTGGAAACACTTGCCGGAGGCTTAGCGTGCCACGCAGAACTTCTTCTTATAGTCTCCTATAGTTGGGGTGGACTCTGTGTGACGGTGTTTTTTGGTGAACACGCTTACAGTAAAAAAACAAACATATAACATCGAACGAAGTATCTTGGTTGAAAAAATAGGTGAACCATCAACACCCGAGGAAATTGATCCCCTTGACTATGGGGGGCTTAAATGGCCTCCCGTTGAAAGGATGCGATCAGGGTTGCCGCCTATTCGAAGATACAAATACCCAAGCTGCGGTTGTCCTTAGAGAAATGGTAGTTCTGAAGTGCCGAAACTTCAAAAACAAATTATTGTGAGCCTATTAACAATTACTTTATTTGTTCTATGTTTTTTACCATTTGCTTTGATCTCAGAAATGAGATATTTCTTTTGAAACGCCCTAGATAAGGAGCCTTTTTTTACTATAAAATTTTAATGTAAGGTATTTCTCCTATGAATACAAATTGATACCTTACATCTTCTTTGAGGGGTAGACATACTTTAAATTAATAAACAACTTATTAAATAACGTAGTATTTCTCGACGTCTATAACGCATCTCAGGTGATCTGGTAGTTCAAAGTGAGAGAGGATTTTTGGCTTTCAAATTTAATCCTATTCCATTAATCCTTTCTTTTTGGCAGAAAGAGCCATGCCTTCTCAATTGTCTCGGATTCTATACATATTTATTTTATCTCTTATTGTTCGCAGTGTTTAAGGCACCGATGGCAGTTTTGGGGTTGACAGCTATTCTTAAATCCAAATAACTAATTTTTCAAAGAATATGATAAATTATGTGCTACATCATTGACTAGATTTACTAATATTACATTCGAACTCGTAAGTCTTCCACAAAAGATGCCACTAAACATTCGCATTACCCACTTTAGGAATTTGTGTGTATATATGTATAGTTATATTCAAGCACCGTGTCTTACTACCTGTTCAGGCTATACACTGTGATATATATATATATTATATATATATAATATAACACCTCCAGTACTTTGCAGTTTATAATAAACACAAGGTTGGCATAGTAATTATAATAAAATATATTTAACTACGATATTACCAGATGTCAAGTTTGTGTGGAGAGTAATATAAACGTATGTATTCCCATATTTTGTTAACATAATTTAGATTTAATGATGGGGAATAAAAGGAGATACACTTAATGTTGTTTGTAATGACTTTTCACGTTTGTTAGTATAGTCTGTAAATATTTTATTGGGATTAAAACACTAATGTATATCAAGAGGACAGCCATGAAAAGACCTAGTTGTCATTCCCCTGGCAGTACTGGTACTACTTGATTCGTTTCTCAAACTACCCTCTAAGATACTTTACCAGTTCGAATCCCGGCGCTGGAGTAACACCCGAAATGGCAAAGCTCTATGGAATTGACAAAGCTGTCAGGCGATTACACCGCCACCTCGTGTAATCTTGACATCAGTAAAGCTAACAAGGTAGGCTCCCGTACGGGCGGTCAGTAACGAAGACTCCTCCAACCAGGGGATCATTGCCCCCAATGGGGCTGTATGAGGCGTGGACCCGTGTTCATGTTGGCGACAAGGTAATAAACTCTGAGTAGAAGAGCGTGGGTTCAAACCCCCAAATAGAGGGGTCAAGTATACCACTGGACTTTACGATGTTGCGCGCGCACCTTGTCAATTTACCGTTCCAACAGACCATTCTTGTGTCAGAGTGGGAGTTTGTCTGTGGTAGAATACAACATTTTGATGGTAATCATTAGTTTTATATCGCACTTAGCCTTTTGGGGTTGGTCAACATTTGTTTAGCTTGGTTTTTTTTATATATCCATCGCGTTTATAAAAAAAATACTGGTAAGTAGGATTCAAATGATATAAGAAGCACATTTAAAAAAATATAAATATACAGGCTGTTCCCAGATTAAACAGACAAACTTTAGGAAGTGGTAGGGGATCGTAAAACTAACTCAAAATGTCCTTTGGATATTTGCTAATTTTCGAGCAAACAGCAAAACACTAATTAAAAACACATTTGTATGTATATAAAGTGAAATAACACTAAAAATATCATGTTTTATCCAAATATATATTGCGATTAAATTTGCGCAGCATTAAATAATCATTACGAATATCCTTCATTTGTTTTGATCGTTTTATTAGTTTAGGAGAAATACAACATGACATGTGAAAGTCATCTAAAAATAACTTTTTTTTGTCTAAAATCATTAAATAGATTATATTAAATTAATAAATTGTCTAGAAAGTGGTACATTGCTTGTGTCCGCGCTATGGGCCATAATTTGGAACAAAATAAATCAATTACATATTTAATTTAATGCCTGTATTTTGATTTTGAATAGTTTTTTCCTTATGTTTGCTCTAAAAGGAAACGAAAACGAACTAATCTCTAAAGGACGTCTTGAATTAGTTTTTCTATTCCCTACATTTACCAAAGTTTGTTTGTTTAATCTGGGAAAATTCTGTATATTTTTCGCAGTCATTTACTATATTATTAGCGTTATTTTATTGATATTGTTGATATTTATCAATAGTGACATCTGCAAATAACATGACTTGAAGTTTGTAAAACCTATATTGAAGTATTTTTAATAGCTTTTGTATCTGTCATATATGGTCCTACTATATATTGAGTGTTTTACTACCTCCGACTTTTTATATAGTTTTACTATTTTACCGGTTCGCCAATGTTATGACTTAAAGTAGCGGTTCTCAAACTGGGGTCCTCGGCGGAGTGCCAGGTGGCCTGCATATTGGACCACCGGGAAAAAAATAAACATTCTATAAAAGAGATAAAGTGTAGAATATTGACTAAGTCCAAGTCAACTAACCTTTTTACGATAGTCCATCATTGTAAGTGGTTTGAGTAGCAATGATTTAAAGAATAAGGTCCAGTGTTACATTATCTCATTATCTTCATTTCGGTTAACATATGGCTACGTGAATATGACAACAGTTCTTGTATTTACAATGTTAAGTTAGCGGTTAGTAGTTTCACTTTGAAAACAACGGGTGATTATTGGTACGCTAACTAAACAAACATATACTACTGTGTTATAATTGCAATGATGATGAATATAGCATCTCCTGGTTCTTTAAAACTCGTTTGTGTGCATGTATAATTTATATCTACACATATATATATGTTACAGGAAAAGTAGATTGTTAAGGAGAGTTGACTCGGCCTAGGTAAAGTCGACTCTTACTAAAAGTATCAGTAAAAGTTGATAGAGAATAAACAGATCAACTTTTCCTAGGAAGAGTTAACTATGCCTGCTGTGGTTTAGTAAAAGTTGATTCCGCGATGTTGCTCTCCATATGCGATTTCGCGCGCACATCTTTGTTTTGAATATCCCAGCTCTATTTGTTTACTGTTGTTTTCTAGGTTAGGTTAGGTTAGGTTAGGTTAGGTTGGGTTAGCTCTGAAACTCAAAGTGTCACAAATCTTTACCTTGCTGTAATAAATAATAAGTATTTATATCTATCTTTGTATCATAAATGTTTTGCTTTTTTATTTGTTTTTTATTAGGTAGTAGACCATTTCCTTGCAAAAAGTCAACTTTTANGTTTTGCTTTTTTATTTGTTTTTTATTAGGTAGTAGACCATTTCCTTGCAAAAAGTCAACTTTTACTAACTCAAGGTAGTAAGAGTATACTTTCCCTAGGTACGGTCAACTCTGACTAGTAAATGTTGATCGAAATTCATCAATTTTCGCTTTTAATCAACTTTTACTAAAAAGACCAGTAAGAGTCGACTCGGCCTAGGTAAAGTCGACTCTTACTGGAGAATCTATTTTTCCTGTAACATATATAACTTATACAAAACCCATCTCAGTGGTTGAATGGTCTAATGCGTCACTATCGTGTTTAACTCACCTGCTGATAACGGGTAGATCGGGGTTTGAGTCCCGGTCAGGTCTACTGAGAGTGGATTTTCCTTAACGGTTTCACACTCTCCTTCTACGCAAATGTGGGTATATTACCTCTTCAAATGTTTCCTTTCTCATTCCAATCTCATTAGAGTAATTATCATATATGCGTACAACCTGAACAGGTAGTAAGAAGCGGTGATGAAGAAACTTATATACATGGTATTCGGAAACTCATAGCCCCAAACTGCACATACAGTTTGTTTGAACCAAAAGTAATACAAAATCCTTTTACACTTACATCTGAAAAACTATTATAATACCATTAAATTGTGTTCAAAGTTTCGGCGTACAGCGCCGGGAGAGCAAATCTGTTCAAGTATGCGTGTACAACATGTTGCATAGGAGTTAGGTGCGCGGCACTACACACCTCGCCATCTTTGAGCACGGCAGCAGAACATATCACAATTAATAGTAAACAACACACCAGTCCATCTAGAAATAAGAATACGTTCTGAAGGTCATCATTAACGGTCCTACATCACAAAAAGTTCTTGCCATTATATCATGTGCAATGTCGCGCATTTAACTCCTATGCAACTTGTGGCGCTGTACGCTGAAACTGTGAACACAAATTAATGGTATTAGCATAGTCTCCCGGGTGTACGTATAGGGATTTTGTATTATTTTGGTTCAAACAAGCTGTATGTGCAGTTTCCGAATATATATACACAGATTGATTCAAAAGGAAAGTTAAAAACCTAAGTAACGTATAGAGGGACTAAGATGGACAACTTTCGAATAGGGATTCCATGACCTCCGAAGTCATCTTGAGTCAGGCGAGGCCATTAAAGATGGGATTTTTGTTAAAGTTGAATTATTTTGAAAATTGCTATAGCAATTTTGCTTAAATATATATCTGGGGAGTGTTTGACATGAACATAACAAATATTAATATTATTAGCACCGCATCTTACTACCCGTTCGGGTTATACGCACTTATGCTAATGTGTAATGGTAGGGTGATTGTGAGATTTCACAAGTTGTGATTAATACACGTCTTGTCAGAGGTGAAGGAAGGGTTCGGCAATCAGATAAATCTGTGCCGGGACCGAGTATTGAACCCCGAACCCCCAGCACAGAGGTCTGACACCTTACCTCTAGACCACCAAGTCACCAATAACATAACAAATAAAGCTCTATACTTGTTTTGGGATCAAAATTTGGGTATGAGTAGTTTACTAATGACTCTTTTTTTTAATATTAAAAAAAATTGCTTAAGCGTTTTGGTTGAAAAAAAAATTTTTTTTGGGAGACTATTTCACATTATCAATAATAATATATCTTTGTATCTAAAATAAATTAATTTCGGGGTAGCTTAGCTACAACAAATTTTAGAAAACTCGAATATTTTGGAAATTGACCCTGAAGATTTAATTCAAAATGGGAATATGTGAGTTTTTTTCATGATAAACAAGAATACGTTTTTATTTTTACAAATAACAAATAATTTTATGGTAATATACAAATAATTTATTTTTGAAAATTTGAATTTTGTCAAATATATTTGAGCAATTTGATTTAAAATTTAAATATAAAGTGTGATTATTGTGATTAACAAAATTATGTGTTTATTTTTATGATTATAACATATTTAAGATTAGCTTACTAAAAACCAATTATTTTAAATCTTTATTCGAAGCTATAATACACAATATGAGAAAGTTTGTGTGATTGTTGTTACAATTTATTTCTTTTTTCCTTTTTTGCAGTATTAAAATCCATACAAAACTCTTTTCTATGGAATAGAAACAACGTTTTGTTGACAAACTGTTTTTGTTTAGTTTACAACTTAGCAAGAAATTCATTTTTTTTAAATCAAATTGACGAAAAAAGAAAAGGAAAATTTTAGAGAGAATAATGTTGAGGGAACACGTTTTCATCACAAAGGTACACATATTGCTTAAACGATTTAAAATTATATGAAAATAATTTTAAGCCTGGCGAGAAATGCTATTCTTTTATGAATAGATCGATGGTATAAATTTTGAAATAAAAAATAATATCTATGAAATTATTTGTTTCAAATAAAAATTAATGGAATATCTTTGACGTAAGATTAACCAAAGATTTTTATAGCTATGGAAAAATGTTAAACAAACCGTTTATAACAATCAAACTTAGACCAACGTAAAACTAAACCAGACAAACATTTTAACGTTTTTTGGTTCAAAGAATAAGTTTAATCGTATACAAGTTGTTATACAGTTAGCCTCAGAGTTCTTTTTAAGAAAATATCAATCTGTATTTGGGCTGCAAGATAAATTTGAACAGTTGAGAATATTATATTTAAGCACATTAGTAAGAACTTAATGTGTGGGAATCGTGCACACCTAGCTACGTTGAAGAGAAGTTTTAGCGATGTGTAACAGTACAATTTATTATATCTATTGTTCAAGAGGAGCCGATAAAACAATTTATGTTTTAATTAATATTTACTGAGCAAGAATGAATACTAATAATACTAATTAATATAATTATAATTATGACTGAGCATGATAATAACAAATTATATGTATTTTATTCGTCGAATTGTAAATGTTTGGACGTTTTAAGCTTCTATGTTGTCAAATTGTTCGGAAACTATTATATCTGCGATTATGTAATCTCTACAAAAATTTTTCCCAAGTTAAATGGAGGTAATATGTGCAAAATATATTAAAATTATGCAATAGAAATGATTGTGTCATTTGGTGATATTCGAAATTATTTAAAATTGGTTGTTTATCCGTTAGAAAAGTTCTATATTTTGCTGAAATGGTATGTGTGTAGTTAATATGAAGCTCGCGTCCGGGGAAATTTAAAATAAATTTGGAACACTACTGACTAAATATTTGTAAATATTATTTTTCATCCATACTACTTATTGCAGATCTGCTTGAGATAATCGACTTAAATATCTGAAGAAAGAGAATTAAGGTGAAATATTTTTAGGAAACGCCCACAGTGAAGGGAACATGGGAGAAGGCGTTAGTCTCCTCTAGTTTTGTTTATCGTTGACAGAGATATCAAAGTGTCGGGTGCACTGAGGGCTGTTTTTTCTAAATGGTTTTCCACTCTCCCTCCGCGCAAAGGAGGTTAAATCTTCTCTAAAAAAATTAGGTACATTAGCCCATACCCCATTAGTGTTATTAAATTCTCATTACCCACTTCGATGGCCGCTCTCGGGTGCTACTATCGCAATAGACTGGATTGGTGATGAAGGGGAGGGTGTACTAAGGGGTGATTTTCGTAACTGGTTTTCTACTCTCTTCCCCTGAAAATGCTGATACACTTCCTCTAAATTCAACTTACTTCCTAACACATTAACATAATTAGTAAATGTGTGTATAACACGAATGGCAAGTAAGACACGGCGACAGACAAAAATGTATGATGATGAAACGATTAAACGGGTAGTAAGACGCGATGTAAAATAAGAAAAATATCATCTACAGCCTTTGCGTGAATGTACAATAGCCCCATGGCTTCTTTGGTGCTGACTGACAGCTCACAACTGACGGCTTTGAAAAGCTACCGGACCAAATTATGTATCCCTATGGTATATACCTGACTGTTGACTGTCAGAAGTCAGCTGTGAACTGTCAGTCAGCACCAAAGAAGCCATGGGGCTACTGTAGCTATTGATATATATTTGTTTACGATTGATTAATGCAAAGGCTGTATATATACAAACACACAAACACATTCGGAGTAGATGAAATATTTGCATGCGTACCACGAAATTGAAGTTTTCTTTCGAGATGGGGATAAAAAAAAAACAAGCAATTTAATCTAAAATAATTTCCACCTTCTTTGATATTTACACTCCGTTGCGCAGTTTGCTCTTTCTTTGCACTAGTCCTCTTTTTTATTTCTCAACAAGGCATCTCATATAGGTTTCCTTCAGGAGCAGGCGCACGGTGTATAAATATGGCAGGAACCCGTCAGCTACCGTGAAAACAATATTCCATTAATTCTCCATTGTTCTCCTCCGCTGTAGCCCTGGCTGCAGCCACGGGGCCTAGTCGGCGATATCCCTTTCTTCGTCTGGAGAGCGTTCTTTTTTTTTTTTTACTTTCTTCCTCCACCAAACACTTTTCTTCGTTTCTCCTTTGACCTCTTGCGCTTTGCGTGCAAATTGTAAGGGACCTTTTGGGAATCCACCGCGGTTTCCCTTATTGCTGACCTACAAGCTTTTCTGATGCTGGAGAGAAAGATCATAGACGCAAGGATAATAAACATTAGACTCGATGGAAAGAAAAAAAAAGTCCTTTCCTGGAGAAGTATCTGAAGTCTTTAAATGAGGAAGAGAAAGGGAAAAAATTAGTTCACTCACATTCTTTCATTTAAGAACAATCTAGAGATTACAAAATGAGTCTGACCAATAACAATATTGGTTTCATTAAGTCCGTTTTATTTTATATTTCCTAATATTTTACTTGCACTCGACTTACTCGGCAAAGACTTACAAACTAGTTTAATTATAGCTTATACATTACACCCAGTCTATTGACCGTAAATTCATCGCTGTGGAAGGGGAATCCCAAATTTCATCCATTAAATATATTTGTTCATACATTTTTGGGATCAAATCTTGGACCCTTTGTTCAGAGATTCCTCTACAAATTGAGCTAAGTTCTTAGACGAAGTTTAATTTAAAATTAATTTACTATTATCATCAGTGCGTCATTATTGTATAGGGAGAATTAGCACCCTAGACCGCACTTATTGAATCGCTTGTTCCCAACCCTCACCAGTATTAATGTGGTCCAAACTTATACGCCCTATATCAGGCATGTGAATCTTGCGGTCCTATCACAGATTTTGTGCGGCTCACGGACTTTATGATGGCCCAACAAATAATGTGACCTCCTGTTTTTATGTTTATAAATTTTGAGGAAATACAAGATTTAAGAAAGTGATATTTGAGGATTTTGCATAATTTGAATATTTATGACAAGTGAGGTTGGTGTACAAAATGGGTATTCTTTCTTCGAGAGGGACAAAATCCTAAAAATTGTTGAATTTGCGCACCAAATCTGTGCAACGTTTGGCAGAACATACGTATGCTTCTCTCAAGAACTGAAACCAAAAACACGAGAGGTGGGAGTCGAACCGGAACCGATAACAGAAATAAACCTTTATTTTTAAGGAATCGGAATCGGAACCCTAAAAACACTATTCTGAAGAACCGGAATTGGAATCGTTAAATAATTGTAGGTTCATAAAGGTTCTAAAAGGTTCTTAAAGGTTCCTAGTTTTACAGAATCGTATATAATGTTTATATATTACACACATTTTTTTTCTTTTCTTTCCTAAGCTTAGTTTAGTTTTGAAATGTTGTGTTTCCCCCTTTCTCAATAAATGCTGGAAGGGCTTGATATATTTTAGTTTACTACTTTGTTTGAAACCTCTTTTTTAAAGTGATTAGAAAAGATTTAATGAGCCCTTAGCAATACACACTAATGTTAGATTCTGAAGGAATGTCATGACTGTCACATTGTTCTCTGTTTTCTCTCTTTAATGTTTAAGCAAGAGTTTTAAAAAGCTGTATTTAGCTTTGATAAACGGCAGTGGAAGTTGAAATACAGAAATTAAGAAATCATCTCTTTTGGGCAAGCAGTCTAAGACTATTTTACTTAGTACTAAATGGAAATTAAAACTAATAATTTGGTGGTTGGTTGAACGGCTTATATTAGAGGGAAAAGGGAGATGGAGGCTGGCAAAATGCAAACTTTAAATTCTTTCACTTAAGTTTAAATTAGGAAGTAGCTCAGTGAACGTGTTCCTTGTGTAAAATGCGGTGGTGATTATTTTTGTTTGTTAGTAAGGGGTATAAATAATATTATTAATGGGGGTGCGTTAAAGAAAACTCAGCTCGGAAGTTTTTTGACTATGATATTAATGGTTACAGATCAAGATGCAAATTAGAAGGATGTACTATTGTTATTAAGATACGTTATAATATTTTTTTTAATCTATAGCGATACTTTTGACCCAGAGTGTTATTTCTAAAGTGGTTCTCCACTCTCCTTCCACGCAATTGTGGATACACTTCCTCTAAATATAAAAATATAACCTTCCTCATTCATTAAAAAACCATTATCAAAATTAGTATACTACCGTAGCACGAACGGATAGAAAGACTCTGTGTAAAAAAAAAAAAAAGGAACCAGAACCGGAAAACTATCAGGAACTGAAAAGAACTGGAACCTTTATTGTGTTCTAACCGGAACCAGAACCGGAACCTTTAAAATGTTTGTTTGGAGAACAGGAACCGGAACCATAAGCGATAAAAATTTATGTTTGACTCCCTGCACACAAGTGTCAACAATAATTTTCAGTGTTGAGCTTACTTATAATTGACGCAGTCGTTGAAAAAAAAATCAAAATATTTTCAAACACTCTTTCAGATTATTTAAAACAATTAGAGGGGTCATATCTTTGGCTGAAGGAACATAAGTATATTTTATTTATTTATATAGTCCTGGAAATTACAAAGTTTTGTCTCTATTTATGTTTGGGTGTATGGACCCAAACAGAGGAAGACACACAAAATGTTCTTAAAAAACTATAAATTGTGAAATGAGTACAATGCAATATATTTTCTTTTTCAAGTAAATTGAAAAATCGTATGTATTATACAAACATACTTTTAAATAAATGCAATAATATACCAATTTCTTGCTTAAAATAAGCTTATATATTTTTTATTTTATTCAGTATTTAAGGATATATATATATTAAAACTCACTATATATTTCTATTGAGTTCATTCAGTAGTCTCTCTCTCTCTATATGTATTATATAATGTATATACTATATATTAAATCTTCTAATCGTGAGCATTTGCAGGCAATATTATTAAGTTTAGAATTATTATATATTTAGGTTTATGTATATATTTTATGATATATTAATTATTTTTGTTATAGTAATTTTAACTTCAGGTATTTGTGAATATGAATTGGGAATATATTATGTTAGTATAAATAATTTCGTATTCATGGTAACGATTATATTAGTAAATATAGTGGAAAAATTTCCTATAGTCGTCGAAAGTATAAAGTAAGTGATTAAAAATACGTTTTTAATGGACACGCATCTATAAATCTCTGAGCATTCTAAATGCAAAATTTATGTTTAACTATTCATCTCTTGAGCCTTAAACAAAATTTTGTAATGGAGTTCGAGTGAAGGTAACGAACTGAGGAGTTAACGTTATCTTTGATTAACTGCACCTAGTTTTTTTTTCTCTACCGACTCAAGAAAATCTACATTCGCGCAACGGAGGAACTGAGGCGACTCAAAGGTACAAAACACATTAGCAAACGAATTCGTTACTCGTCGTCGTCCCATTGTAGTTACCGCAGTTCCGTATCTGATTAAAAGTCTATTCATGAGAAACAACTGTTTTACAACATCGCCCTTGTGTTGTTAAGTAGGGGTACAATTGTCTTCTAGTTAAAAGTCCTTAATTATTTGCAAATTACAAGCTTCGCTATTCTGTTGAGAATGTCGCCCGCATGTAAATGTCGTCAGTTTCGCTCCAGAAGAAATATTTTATATTACCATAGCTCGCATCAAAGGGAACAATAATTATTGATTTCTCACGTTCGTAGCCATATTAGCATAAATTGCAAGACCGCTCAGGAGTTTAATTCACCGTTTAAAATTGGGATCAACACCCGTGACACCTGTTTTGGTGGTAGAATGGTCTAGAGTAGGGGGCCAGGCACCCTTTTTTGGGCACCGATAGATTCATAAACTTGTTGAACCTCTCATTACTACCCATCACGTCTACAATTAATTTTGATTTTCTAATTTTTTCATATATCTTATACTCGTTTTTCTTCCTTTAATTCAATCCCTTTTTCAAATAATTGTGTCCCCACCTTTATATAAATAAATAATAAATAAAATGTGTGGATTTTGATAGAAAGAACAGTATGTGGTAGCTACTTAAGTTACTAAAACAATTTTAATATATTCATACATCAAGCCATGTTGTCTGCAGCTGTCACTTTTGATAGATATTATCAATACCTATAAAATAATACAAATACTATAGTAACATGCTATAAATTTTGCACGCAAATAAATCTGTTAGGTTTTTCTACTGTTCTTCCAAACTAAATCATCAAAATCTGCTAACGTAACCGATGATGACCGATCAAGCTGATTTGGTTCACACAAATAATATTTTAAAGTAGGTAATCGATTTATTTGCGAGTTTATAAGACTCAAAAGATCGACTTTTATTGACGATGTAGTTTATTTATGCGATAGACTGAAAATGGCCGCAATATCAATCTGGTCTAAAGCATCTCTTTCGCAATAGATTGGACTGCCAATTATGAGGAGTTAGAGGTTCAAATTCCGGTCGGGTGGACCTAAATTGATTTTTATTAAATATTATTCATTTTACATCCATACAAATGGGGGTACACTTTCTTTAAATTCAACCTTCCCCATCACTAACACATTATCATGATCAGTATATATACATATAAGCTGAACGGATAGTAAGACGGGATGATAAATAAACTCGTAGCGAACATTGGTGGTCACACGGTCGTAGGTACGAGGCTCGCAATAGATTGACTCGCTGGTGATGGGAAAGTAAGGGTTTCAATCTCGACTTGGTACATTGGGGGTAGTTTTCCCTCCCCTCTTCTAACTAATGCGCCTACATTTCTTCTAGGTCACGCTCTCGATCACTACCCCTTAATGTAATCACTAACATTTTTTCCATTGCATCTTACTGTCAGACCGGACTATCCGCACTTTTAAATACGCTATCGGGTTAGGGATGAATGAATAAGGTGAATCAGAAGAAATGTATGCGCATTTGTATTGAGGGAGATGATTTGGAGATCATTTAAGAAATAAAGTCTCAGTACACTCTAGATTCGAACCCCAACCACCCTGTCTCTATCGAACCAGACAATCTTGACGTCTAGTCTGCATGCCCACCGGTGTGGGTAGAATGTTGGCGTTGAACGTTTTAAATAAACAAAATAATATTCGTAAAATATATTATACGTTTAAAAATTATTATTGTAGATAAATCTTCTAATTTATTGAAACATTTTTACAAACTAACTACATCTTGTTTGAATAATGATTGTAACCGAACAGTTTTTGAAATGTTAAGCCATTGCTAGTTTATTCAATTTGAGTAGGAAATATGTTACAGTACAATTTTCATAAATTTTATAAAATATAAACATACGTTTGCAACCAAAATCGTTATTTTATATGTATTGATAGTATGAGACAGCTGCTGATCACATGACTTGACGTATATAAAAGTGTAAGTGTATCTAGTAATTTTTCTAGCTGTCAGACAAGGTTCCTCCTATTAAAATTGAACTGTAGATTATATAGATTCACAACAAAAAAACTCATAAGTTAATAATAGTAAAAACTAGCAGAAGTACCCCAGGCAACCCTTTCCTTTGCTTCACACAGACAGAAAAAAAAAATCTTAATTTTATTTCTTTCGAGACAGTTTTTAATAAATTAAATAAAAATCTAAAGCAAATTTTAGAATTCCGGCTTTAAGGTGCACATGTCCGTGTACAAAGGTTATTAATTTTTAAATTTCAGCCCTCTGCTCATGGCAGACAGACAAACTCTTTATTTTATTAATATAGAAGACTAGGGTTGTGTTCAGCTTCAAAATATCGAGGTCAAAGTCGAAGCCCAAATCTCCCTCGCTTCAACTTCACAATAACCTCTGTGTCTTTGAAACATTTCTGAGTAATAAGAAAATTTCCCTATATTGTAAACAAATTTGAAAAATCTCACCAAATATGAGATATTTCATAAATTACTCACTTTAGAAAAGAAAATAAGTAGTATTTTAACACCAACTAGTGATTAGATGGCATTTATATTGTAATTCAGATTTCAGCATAAAATAATATAGTGTGCTTTGTTTTAGCTTTAAGTTTTTCTCTGTATCCAGATGCACTTAGTGAATAGTTTAGAAATTAAAAGTAGTGCTATGTGACAACATCAAACCCATGTCTTTGAACTAAGCCCCATATTTTCTTAGAATGTGCCAAGCTTCACTAGGGATAGGGTGTAATGAAGGGGATTAGATAGTACTAGCTCAATAGAGAGATAGGGTGTAATGAGGTGGACTGGTTAGAACTGGCTCAAGATAGCGATAGAGTGTAATGAGGTGAACTGGATAGCGCTGGCTCAAGATAGGGATAAGGTGTAATGAGGTGGATTGGATATAACTGGCTCAAGATAGGGATAGGGTGTAATGAAGGGGATTGAATAGTACTAGCTCAAGAGAGAAATAAGGTGTAATGAGGTGGACTGGATAGAACTGGCTCAAGATGGGGATAGGGTGTAATGAAGGGGATTGAATAGTACTAGCTCAAGAGAGAAATAAGGTGTAATGAGGTGGACTTGTTAGAACTGGCTCAAGATAGTGATAGGGTGTAGGGAGGTGGACTGGTTAGAACTGGCTCAAGATAGCGATATGGTGTAATGAAGGGGATTGAGTAGTACTAGCTCAAGATAGAAATAAGGTGTAATGAGGTGGACTGGATAGAACTGGCTCAAGATAGGGATAGGGTGTAATGAAGGGGAGTGGATGGTACTAGCTCAAGAGAGAAATAAGGTGTAATGAGGTGGACTGGATAGAACTGGCTCAAGATAGGGATAGGGTGTAATGAATATGAAGGGGATTGAATAGTACTAGCTCAAGAGAGAAATAAGGTGTAATGAGGTGGACTGGATAGAACTGGCTCAAGATAGCGATATGTGGCGTGTTTTAGTTAGTGCAGCAATGAAATTTCTAGTTCCTAATGTCATAGAGTAAGTAAGTAGGTTGTACTTGACATGTTTTTGTCTAAAGTTTCCCCAATATTGACTTGGTCGGCAATTGCTACGGCGCTGCGTATTCGCATTGTTGGTTGCACTATTCATTACCATATTAGAGCGCGTTAAGTCTCTTCATCCTGTGGGAATATTCCGGGAATATTTAGTGTAACGCTACGTATAAACTCGACAGAAACAACGCGCGAGAGTTAGTTCGCCTCCCTTCTACGTTAATTTGGCAGGCTTCCTCTTCAAGAGACTTAGAAGATTATTGTTTGCCAAGGCGCGAAGTTTTAAGAACCCCGCTAGGTCTAAAACCTTAAAGGGGCCGCTCACTGGAGCGCAGAACACGTAAAATAATACCTCATTATTTATTTAGGAAGTGATTTTTTGTTTTAGTGGCTTACGCCAAAATGGTCGTTCTATTGTATTTAAAATAGGCCTACATAACATTTTAAGCTTAAGAATAATTTTTTAAAAATCCTTAAAGGTGACATTAGCTCATTTTCCATGACGCTTTACGCAAAATGTTACAATTCTGGGAACAAAATTAATAGTTACAAACAAAGATAACATAATTTGAGGATTATTTTAGTGATTTTGATGTTTCATAACTGCCATTCACATAGTAAATACAGTAGTGTTAAAATATTTATTTTCGATTAGATGGCGCCCTTAGTGGTGTTCAAACTAAGGTTGATTTTATTTCTAGCATTATTTATTTATTTATTTTAACTTTTGGGGTTTCAATTAACAAACTTTGGGTTCTATTATGAACATTGTTATGGGAACTATCATAATAATCTCATTGTTAAATAATCAGTACTAAAATATTTAATGAAGTTTTAATTACGAATTAATAAAACTTCATTACACGGTTGTTTAGTAGCAATGAAAATAATATATGAAATGTCCCAAAAAATTGTTTATTCTAGAACAAAGATTTGTTTATCAAGAAATTACAATTGATTTACTAACAACATTAATGAAATGTTGACAAACATTCAGAATTCTCTCTAACAACTTTAAGAAACTGTTTCCCCCTGCTATTAGAACGTAACTTGAGGTAGGTAGTACAGCTCCAATCAGGCGTACTACATCGTGGTGCAGAAATCTGGAGTCGTCATTAGAAGACAGTCGCATTGATCCCAATGAAACCGTTCTATCATATTTTTTAAATACAATAAACCTGTAAAATAATGATTCTAAAATTTAAAAAGAACTATTGCAGTGATCCCTATGGGTATGTGGTCGAGTGAAGAACGTATAAAACCGCGCTTTAATGGTTTGAGCATAGTGGTTTATGTAAAACCCAGGTTTATCAGCCATGCAGTGAGGCTTAAAGTCCGTAATAGCACTCGTGGCTTCAAATTGTTCTGTTGTAGTAGAGACTCCTGTACTTCAGGGACATCAAATTCAAATCCCTGCCGAGTACTTCAAAGGGAGAATTATTAATATGCAGGATATAACAAGCCAGGGATCCACCATAACTAGGATATCATAGTCGTTAATAGTGTAGGTCATAGATGGGGAACCTGCAGAATTTAGGCCACATGTGACCTTTTGAGGTGTTCATTTATGTATCTTCATATTTTATAAATAATACATTTTCAAACTCAAACTTCATTCATACAAATAGAAAAATGAAGTGTTTTGTTAACCATTGAGATGTTTATTTCAAAGAACTCCATTCTTGAGTGATTTTCTACTAGATTCTATAATCCTTATTACATGCTGATATATTTTTTTTAAAAGTGTTCCTCTATGAATATAATATAATAAATTATACAAAAAATTAAAATTCGTCTTTATTGAACGAAAATGAAAAAAAAAATTAGACTAAATACTTTTTGCTCCTTTATGGGTTCATAAAAATACATTAATTTAAATAATGAATACGTCTTTATAATTTTGTCGAAATTTACTGTACACAAAGTGTGTGGTCTCATGAAGAATACATGATGTGACAAGGGGCCTTCCAATGTCAAAAAGTTCCCCCTCGATGCATCTAAAAATTTATCAAAATAGTCCAATAATACTTCCTTAAGGGATCACTGTATCATTTATTTTGTCATTATTATTTTAAAGAGTTAAGAATGTGGATAGATTGTAATATTTTTTTCACATCATTGTGGCAACAGGTGTTTCCAATTTTCAAATAACGGGCCTACTTTGAGAATCAAACTGTACTTGATAGGCCTTAATTTATCTTAATAATAATTTACTTCATAATATTTTTCATTTTAAAATGTGCAAAATAGTTTATTCATGAGATTACAAAGCACATAGAAAACCGGTGCTGAAAAACTTCTCATTTGCCAGATAGAGTGTTATTTCTGACATGTTTAAATAAAAACATGCTATTTCATTATTTGAATAAAACGCCAACACAAAGTAAATTTGTAAATTTGTGTTCACCGAAAAAGCAAAATTTACTACCCGTTTTTCTTTTCAACGTGTTTTGAAGTCTTTTGGTTAAAGGGATATCTTCTAAAGCGTTTTGCTTCCTGGTTATTATTAGAATTTCATTTTCATGAGCTGACAATACCTAGAGAATCAATACATTTACCAATAAACTAAATATATTTCCTAGCTTAAAGCAAGCTTGATAGCTCTACCATAAGCTATCAGAACACTCGAGCAACAATTCATCTAGCTAGAGATAATCTCCTATAGTTATTGGAAGGATTAAAATCTTTTAGTGTGGTCAGAACAATAGTCTCAAAATACTACATTTGTTAAAACTATTTTTAAATAATTTCAATTTTTTCAAAAATCTGTCATCAGTAAACGACTACAAAATGATTATTTTCTAGGAAAAAAAAAGATATAGGCTAAATAAATATTATACTGTGAATTTGATTAGCTTGATGAGTTTATACAATCGCCAGTGAATATATAAGGTCACTGGTTCAGTTCGGGAATGTAAAACATATATTTACTCACATATTCGCCAAAAATTTTATAAAATAACAGGTGAATTTATAAAATCAGTGAATGTTAATAAGTAAAGTCAATATCAGTTAGATTATGTAAGGCTAGGTTCTGTTAGGTTAGGTTAGGTTAGGTTAGATATTATCATATATTCTTTCGTCAGCATGCATTATAATTTTATTTAAGAAAAACTGTAAATATAGATAATGCGGTTTCATGTTTCATACTTTCACCATAATACTTTGGGAAAGTTATAAAATCACCAGTAAATTTAGCTAATACAGTTCATGTTTCAAACTTTCACCAAAATACTTTGGGAAAGTTATAAAATCACCAGTAAATTTAGCTAATACAGTTCATGTTTCATACTTTCACCATAATACTTTGGGAAAGTTATAAAATCACCAGTAAATTTAGCTAATACAGTTCATGTTTCATACTTTCACCATAATACTTTGGGAAAGCTATAAAATCACCAATAAATTTAGCTAATACAGTTCATGTTTCATACCTTCCCCATATTGCTTTGGGAAAGTTATAGAATCTCTAGCAAATAGTATATAAATACTATTTATTATTTAAACCATTGCTTTCAGTGATTCTATACATTCACCGGTAATTTTATTAAATAACAAACTCAGCACATTCACAGTAATGTATATATATATATATAAATTATAATATATATAGTCTATAAATCAATTATAAATTATAATTATATATATGTACATTTTTAAAACTTGACACTTCCCATTTTGAGTCAAAAAGGTGGAGACATTTCTTAAAATAGTCGAAATTTAAAAAATCAATCATCTATAAACTACCATTAAACGAACTTTTCCCTCAAAAACAAGTATAGACCTTTGTTTGCCCTATCAAACAAGGTTAACATATAAACAAAATTGGTGAACCAATTTTTGAAAAATTGAAATTAAAAAAAATTATCATTTCTTAGCAACCCCTTAACGAATTTTTACCCAAAATAGGCCTACAAGTATTTATTGTTGCTTGTTAGGTAAAACACTCCCTAGATATAGGTTTTAAGTAGAATCGTTATAGCCATTGAAAAAAAACACTTTTAAGTAAAATAACTTCATTTGAGGGCTTAGCTAAAAGAAATGTCCTGTAACATCTAGATATAAAGTTTGAACCAAATCCATCTAACCGTTTCAGATTTGTGGCCAGGGATAGACAGACAGACATGGGGAGAGAAAAAAAATTGTAAAATCTAATTTTTTGGGCCCGGACACAAATAAAACGTAGAAATTGATTATAATCTCAAGGGAAAAAATGTTCATAATTACAATACTTTCTCTTGATAAGTGAAAGTAGAAATATTATCAGAATTTAAGCACCAAAAAAAGAATAAAATTAGTCAACTTAGTATTTAACAAATACTTAATGGTTTTATAAATTAGAAAAGTTACTTTTAGAGGAAGTGTACTCGAATTTGTGTGGAGGAAGAGTGGAAAAGCATTTTAGAACACCACCCTCAGTACAACCGACCTAGATTCGATCTCGCCGTTATCGGCAGTCCAGACTATTTGCGAGAATAGCGCCTTAGACCATGCGGCCACCTAAGTGGCTTAAAATTTTCCACTCTGAAAAATCTGAAACTCCAGATATTTTGTTTGATAACTAAGACCTAAATACCCGCTTCAGTGGTTGCATGGTCTCGCAGTACGCTAAACTGCCGATGACGGGGAGGTCGAGGTTCGAATCTTGGTTGGGTGTACTGAGGGTGTTCCAAGATGTTTTTCCACTCACCAACCTCCCCAATCCCTAAAACCTTTAGTGTTATTAGTACATAGTCGTATAACCCAAACGGGTAATAAAACGCGGTGCTAAAAACAAAAAGTCTTAAATACCAGGGAAACGAAAGCTAACTGGTATAGGAAAAAAGAATGGATCTTTGTGAATTATTATTATTATTATTATTATTGTTATTATTATTATTATTATTAGCACCGCGTCTTACTACCCGTGCGGGTTATACGCACTTACGCCAATGTGTAATGGTAGGGTGATTGTGAGATGAAATGGAGGACCTACAGTTTAACGTGGGATCCGAACCACGGTGGAGGCCTGG
>CABFWB010003843.1:14634-35969 GCA_902151455.1 Timema bartmani | reverse complement strand
ACCAGCAGATTGTATGTCTTGACGTGCCTAACTCATATATCTTTAATTTTTTTGTTTTGGTTGTTATTTTGTGTTTTCTGTTTGCACGAAACGCTTATATATTTTGTGGTTAGCAGCTATTTGTGTTTAATTGTGTCTTTATTGTGATATGGAGTGGGAATAAGGTACTTTCCACACAAAACAACGTAAAAGAGAAATTAAGAGTAGCTTTTACACCATCCATTTCTGTTCACGCCCGTGAGCACAAAGAGAGAACATCACAAGTCGTGTAAGTGTGGGAGACCCAGGCTTTGGCCAGCATTATTGGACAAGTACAGTAGCCCCATGGCTTCTTTGGTGCTGACTGACAGTTCACAGCTGATATTTGATGGCTTTGAAAAGCTACCGGACCAAATTATGTATCCCTACGCCGATCCATATGATCTGCAAAAAAACATGTGTTTAGCAGCTGTCACTTCTGACAGTCAAAATCTAGGTATATACCTAAATTTTGACTGTCAGAAGTCAGCTGTGAACTGTCAGTCAGCACCAAAGAAGCCATGGGGCTACTGTACTTGTCTAAGTATTGGCCTTGTGATATTTGCAATGTGTGTGGGAACCCCATTTGTTCATTGCCTAATATTTGCCCATTATTTTCACAAATGTTGGACAATACCCTCCTTGATATTTGTCAAGTTGTGTGGGACCGGCTTAAGCAGCGTAGGTACCTCCATCTAACGATGTACGCGGAAACTGGCGACCTGCTCCTACGGCTCAGTCGGTAGTATTTATATCTAGCGGGATGAGTGCAGGCGTTCTACTCTGCCACTTTAACAGATTTACTTGATGTTTATTTACTTTGTTCTTTATAGTTAGGCCAACCCCAGCCATAACCTCTTTTCTCTTAATCAAACAAAGAATATTGTTTTTCTTTTAACTGTCTTTTTTTTATGTATTTTATTATAAACTATCTTGTTAATTTTGTTAATTGTTTTACTATTCTGAAAGGGTAAATGCCTATATTATTGTGCTTAATATTCTGTGAGGGCCTATCAGACCCTTACTGATATTAGTTTTTTTTTATAGATTCCCTCCCCCATTCTTCCCTTATAATCCCGAATAAAGTAAACTAGTTCTTGTGTGGTTTTATTATCTGTAGATGCTGACTCTCTGGTTTCCCCTCGTATTATAATATTTTTATGGAATATTAGTAGCAGCCCAGGCCAGTCACATTTATTTATGTTGATGTGATGGGGTTGGTAAAGGACGAACGTAGAAGAAATGTAAGTATCCAAATTTGCGTGGAGGGGGAGTGGAGTGGGGAGACAATTTAAGGAAAATAAACCTTAGTTAACCTGGCTGGGATTTGAATCTCGACCTACCTGTTAGACCAAACCAGACGGCAGACCATATTAGATTAGCATGACGGTTTTTATGCCTTCCGATGCGGGTCTGTGCAGGAGATACTTGAAATAATAATGTTGTGCTTTTCGCTACAAACTACGTTAAAGTCTTCGTTTGAAGCACCTTTTAGAAAATACAATCATATTTTTTAACGGTCAATGATTTATAACTCTTTACTATGATATTAGTATTGATAATACCTATCAAAAATGACAGCTGCAGATCACATGAACTGATGTATGAATTTATGAAAATTGTTTAAGTAAGGCATGTCTTTAAAAAGTTATTCCCTATCTTAGTCGGACTGTACATGACGTTACAGATTTTTATATTTTTAATATCACTCGAATTTCTGGCCCGTTATAATATCCGAAACTTGCCCCATTATTTAAGTGATTTGCGATTTTGGTAAAGCGAACGAGACCATAAAATGCCACTTTAATTAATTTTCTTTCCCTGTGTGCTTTGTTTTGTTATTTGTTATATGGAAATTAGCTGGACTACATTCCATTTACCTTTATAAGCTGGGGTTTAGCAGAAATTTCATTTGTTTTTTTTTGTTGTTTTTTTCGGGTGCCGGTTGGGCCAAACTATCAACTTTAATAACGTGGTTACAAAATCTGAAATCCTTGGTGTGTTTGCAAATAAGTTAAACGACTATAGAAACAAGTTAGTTTTTTTTAGATTAGTCTATTCCCTGCCTCCCACCACGCTTGTGATTACCAACGCAACGACAGCTGCAATGGAATGGTTTGTTACAGTGTTTTCTTCTGGAACACAGCCTCACTCTTTCCAGTGGCGGACTTTGGGGGAGAATTGGGTAGGTAAATTGGGCCTTGTTTCCCTTTCATTTCACTACCCCCTACCCCAGATTAAAAAATAAATAAACTGCAGTGGTGGGCGTATGGTTAAACACGTCAGTCTCGCCGGGTGTGGTCGTACAACGATGAAAAAGGTCAGATTTCGAGTGCCGTGCGAGTTTAGGCTACTTAGATGTTCCCGCCACCAAAAATATTTCTCACTATCCGTTTTTGTAAACGCTGATAAATTTCTTCTCAATCCTACATTCCTTAGCTCTCTGTCCTATTAGTACAAATATGCGAATAGCCCAGAAAGACATGAAACAATATTAGACAGGTTTAAGAGATGCACCTGGAAAAAAGGAAGAATCTTGAAAAGTCAGAGAATTTGGTGTGACAAGGAAAAGTCAAGCAAAGTTTATAAAGTCACTGGGAACTTAGTATATTTTTTCAATAAAATTCAAAATAGCAGTATAAACTACTACCTAGTTCTCTCTCCAGTTCATGCGAATTTGTAAATAATATTTACATATTTGCCTTTAGTAGTTGTTGTGTCTAGAATGTAATCGAAAACATTGAATAACGAGATATTCTTATTATATCTATATTATTTAGCTTAGTAAAATCAGGAAAAGACAGGGAATTTCAAAAGAGTCAGTGTACCACGGATAGATGAATGCAGATGTAGGCCTACTGTTTGTTTTAGATACATTTTAAGAACTTACTTTTGACTGGATATTCTAAATGTACACAATTCATTATAAACATTAAAAGCGACTCTAAAATTAGAAATCGGGGAAACGTCCAGAAATAAAATAATAACTTTGATGCATTGCTCTCTCACCCCCTCCGAAATAAACTTCTGGTAGCGCCACTGGCTCGTTTGCATACGGTTTTCATTAAAAAAAGTGGTGAACAAGCCGCAGAGAAGCTAGTCTCCAGTCGTCCGGCCCGGCTAGTCCCGAATATCGAGGGTAGGAGGGGTGAGGGGGGCACCAGAGGTCGCATGCTTGGAACAACGCGGGCCCAGAGGCCAGAGAGGTCGCGTGGAGGACGCGTGTTCCACACAGGGAGGCCACGCGCGCGCAATGCCTCCCTCCCACCCCTAGCGTCGTCTTCGTATGCAGCGTCTCCGGACATTATTGCCAATTTGTTTAGGGAGGCAATGATGAAAAGGTTACGACATCAAAAAAAAAAATCTTTGTTCGGAAGCAATAAAAACCTTCATGTTCCACCTCATAAGTCCCCGTTTACCACTTACATTATACTCCACCTTACAGACAATATGATACTTTGTTCGCAATTTAGAGATGATTAAACTGAAAGAAAGGAGTCATATGGGAACGGTTCGAGAGCCCGATGCTTGATTAACAAAGAGATTGCCTTTCTCTTCACACATGCATGTAAAAAGGGAAGCATCCTCTCTTCTTTTAGGCGCTCTTGTTTTGTTTTTAGTATATGACGGAGAAGCGAGACGTACTTCGCATTAACAAAACGCGTTCATTTGCATGTTTATGAGGTTGAATTCTCCGGTGGCCAGTATTTACGAATAAATGCACGTCCCTGGGAAAATAGGCAAAAACAGACAACTCCCGAATCAAAAGATGTACAAATATTTTCTCCGTGTTATCTTTGTACGTGCTGACCCCATGTTGGTGAAGCTGGATTCAGAGTGATACAAATTGGTATCGAGCTTAAATAAATAGTTTTATTGCATTTGCATACTATCCACAGTTAGATCTTCACAGAAATACATAACATAACTATTTAGTTTACATTCGTGTGTTTGTACGCCAAGCCAAATGTTTAGAATCTGGCGCTTTTGAAAGACGGTGTCAATTTTGACAGCTGTAAGACAAATCTATTAGACCTAATCCTCAATCGTAGTTGGCTACTACGTTTATTTTTTAGATGAGTGTTTCTCAGAGTTGTGTGAGGGAGGACCACCAAATGCGCATTCCCTGAGAGTAACACTCTAAAACACCACATAATTTTTTACAAATAATTGTTCAGATTTATTGTCTTAAAGTTGGTATAGACTTAATCTTATATTTTGCCTTTGTCTACCGAAGAAAGAAATAAAGCATAATATGGATATTTACTATTTAATCTTTTACATTTCAAATTTTTGTATTATATGTGATCAACACTATGTAATTCATTGCTATTATTAAACTTCCTGTGATCCTACGGACCATTTGAACGGTCGCCGCGGACTACCAGGGGCCCGAGGAACATACTTTGATAAACACTGTTTTAGATCTTCTAAAAGGTTATTCTCATCCTGTTCCCACTATAGCTCAGCTCACTGTCTATACTTCTTCTCATCCTGTTCCCACTATAGATCTGTTCACTATCTGTACTCTTGACACATGACCTGATAATAAATTGGCACATGCTCTAACAGGATTGTTAAATGTTGACTCTCTGCCCCTGGATAAGATGAACTACAATTTTCCTTCTTTCTCCTTAAATCAGATCATTAATCACACGTTATGTATCAAACACACACATAGTACCACGCCAAGTTCATTTAGTCTGGTTTTCTGGTAACGGAGATGTCGGGGTTCTAATCCCGGCCTAGTGTATCCCAGTTGGTTTGTACTAAATGGGTTTCCACTCTCTCCATGCTTATGTGGGTACACTTTCTCTAAATTCAAACTTCATCATCGCTTGAAAACTAACGTAATCGATACATAGCTAGGCGGATAACCTGAACGGGTACTAAAATATGATCGGGAGAAAAAAAAACGCTAATAGTTTAGGTAGAAGGGAAAAATATTTTGGAGGAAATGTAATGGCATTTGCGTGAAGTGATAGTTGTAAGCCATTAAGGGGGAAAAAACCATCAATACACACAATCGGGGTTCCAACCCCCACCTCCCCGTCACTAGAAAACCGACTAGACGAACCTTACGTTTAGTCCGCGTGCACACCAATACGGGTACAAGCCTTTATCTTCGAATTTTTACGCAGTACAATATAAGGCGTGGTCACTCTGCTTGGCAGTAATTTCATATTTTGGTCCTTATTATAAAAGTGAGGTGACTTAACTGCGAGCAGGGTTGCCATTTCACGGAAGAGAAAAGTTTCCTAACCAGCAGGCTTAGTTCCTGCCGGGCGTGGTTACATTTCATCCCTTGTTCTCAAGAAGCTTCTTTACAAATCATGGTTTTATTTGACCGAGAATTCGAACTGCTGAACATCCGCGAGGAAATAACACGAATACTTCAAAACTGTTAGCGACGTTGTTCATTAGGGGGAGCTGAATTGTATCCATTCTGAATGGCAGCCATTCAGACATTTTCTTAAACGAGCACCTCGAATAAAAAGTCTGAATTGTATCCATTATCATAATACCCACAAAATCCTGAATTGTATCCATTCTGAATGGTAGCCATTCAGACAGTTTTCAAATAAACGACTTTAACAAAAATCCTGATTTGTATCCACTAGAAATATTTGAATTATATCCACAAAATCCTGAATTGTATCCATTCTGAATGGTAGCCATTCAGACATTTTCTTAAACACGCATTGCAAATAAAAAGTCTGATTTGTATCCATTATCATAATACCCACAAAATCCTGAATTGTATCCATTCTGAATGGTAGCCATTCAGACATTTTCTTAAACGAGCACCACGAATAAAAAGTCTGAATTGTATCCACTAGAAATATTTGCATTATACCCACAGAATCCTGAATTGTATCCATTCAATTGCGGTACCACTTGTCTGATAGATGGCAGCAGGAGAAACTCGCCTTAACTCATTCCATGTTTACTAGAGAGCAGCACTTATCCTTAACTCATTCTGAGGTAACTAGAGAGCAGCACTATCTCCATTTTAATATATATATATAAAGATACTTATTGGTGTTTCTTTTAAAAGAATAATAAAAGGGTACTTTACAAATCATTGGAGTTTCTTTATTCAAATTGACTGGCTTCCTTAAACAACAACATTTCAAACTGCTCATTTATACTCTAAGAAATGAAGACGTAGGGTTATACTATTTTAACAATCTGTGTTTAAAGTTGGGAAATTGAACCTTTAATTTAATGTTGGGGTGCCAACAAATATTTTGTTCCTGGCTGTGAAGATAATACATCTCGTTATCGGTTTCTCCTATATGGCTATATGCACTGAAAGTAATTGTATTGTTCCTTGTCGAATGGATGAGTACAAGAGGCTGAAGATTCTTTGGCTACTTTACGTTTACATATCAGGTAAGACTTCCTAGTAAATTTCTAAGTTTTAAGATTTACATTACCGGTACCGACATTAACTCGGGGGAAGGGGGCTATACACATTAATCCTATAAGAAAAATATGTAAGCCATTAACATACTATTTTTGGTTAAGTTTATGAATAATTAATCAAAATGTTTATTTTACAATTGATAACTTTTCTCTAAATGTATTAATCTATCTAAAATTGTATTGTAATTTAATTTTCATAGACTTGTTAGTTGGTTGATTATTTTATTTATAAACAATTAAAAAGGTTATATTTATCAAATAACTTTATCAGATTCAGTTCACTGGGACTCTTTGTTATTGATACTACTTTTTGTTAAAATATACAGATAAGTTATATATACATGACAACCTTGCATATAGAAATAACGTTTTAAATGTTAAAATCCACCAAAACATTTATTTGAACTGAATTTTAATAGACTTGAAGGTTACTTGGCTTACTTTTTTTTTTTACTGCAAACATTTAAAGAGATTGTTTTTATATTATTATGTTTAATAAATAAGCCGATAAAATCTCATTAATTAATTAATTAAATAGTCTAAGAATAAGGATGGCTTACATTTTTTATGTCTTACAGTACACTAACTAAGAAAGTCTTTATTACAGAAAAAAATCATTTAAAAAAAATAATCGTATGAGTGTTATTGAGCCTACGTATATTCTGATACCTAACTTACATTACCACTTTTAACCATAGTGTCAAGAATTCCTTTCAAATCACAAGATTAACTTTATTATTTAACAGTTAGAAGCAAAGATTTTAATTTTTTTACACTGCCCTTCCTCTCGTTTGACTTTAGCTGGATAAATGGTTAGGCATTTCTACTTATAGTGGGCATAATGATAAAGGGCTATTGATAAAATCATATTGTCTGGAGATGTAGCTGTCGAGGAGTGGTAAATATAAACACTTACGGGGTTTTTCAATCAAACTTAACAAAACTAGTAGGCCTGTGTTCAAGTTGAGTACGATAAACTATACTTCAACTTCAACACCAACCCAGATAGACCTACATTATAAACTGATGAAATTATCTGTAGATAATAGGATATGACACTTTAAAACAAATCTATAAAGATTAAAAGCATATAGGACACCTAATTACTAAAATATTGTTTCTTTTGCCATGCCTTATCTTAGATTTAAGTTAATTTAACCTTTGCTTAGAGTAGTTTTCTGTGAGCAACTAATATGGCGTCGTTAAAGAATCTACTGCTGTCAATTGTCATAATAATAGTATTTGAATAAAGGATTGCCAACAAGATGATAGTAGGTTTTTTGGTTTATACATAAAAATAAGCTCCTAAATCACAGATATATTCTGTAATGTTTTAAAAAATAAATAGGAAAATCCATATTTCGATTTTAAAGTAATAAGACAATACTAATTAAAAATATTATATTTTTTATATTAATATAGAGATAGTGCTGCTCTCTAGTTACCTCGGAATGAGTTAAGAATAAGTGCTGCTCTCTAGTAAACATGGAATGATATAAGGCGAGTTTCTCCTGCTGCCATCTATCAGACAAGTGGTACCGCAATTGAATGGATACAATTCAGGATTCTGTGGGTATAATGCAAATATTTCTAGTGGATACAATTCAGACTTTTTATTCGTGGTGCTCGTTTAAGAAAATGTCTGAATGGCTACCATTCAGAATGGATACAATTCAGGATTTTGTGGGTATTATGATAATGGATACAAATCAGACTTTTTATTTGTAATGCGTGTTTAAGAAAATGTCTGAATGGCTACCATTCAGAATGGATACAATTCAGGATTTTGTGGATATAATTCAAATATTTCTAGTGGATACAAATCAGGATTTTTGTTAAAGTCGTTTATTTGAAAACTGTCTGAATGGCTACCATTCAGAATGGATACAATTCAGGATTTTGTGGGTATTATGATAATGGATACAATTCAGACTTTTTATTCGAGGTGCTCGTTTAAGAAAATGTCTGAATGGCTGCCATTCAGAATGGATACAATTCAGTCGTCTCGTTCATTATACTATCAGTGCAGGAGGGAACGTTAATAGCTGGCTGGGGACTTATGCCTTGTACCCTACGATCACAAGTATCTTACTGTTATGGTGCTGTTCAGGTTTTTTGTGTCTGGAAAACACAGGGAAGTTTGCAAAATCTAGTAAAAATACTGGAATATTTGTTAATTTAGAATATTTAACTGAAAGCTTAAAATAGTAGGTCTTTGGATAGACAAAAAAGTGGACCGAAGAATTAAGCGCGCTGATTCTAGCATGTATTATTTATTACAAGAGATGGGTAAAATCCTATATTTCTCGAATCCGAATCCAAAATTTTCTTTCGAATCTCGAATCCAAATTAGAAGCCTCGAATCTTCTAAAGTAAAATTTTAGTTTGTCAAAAGAATTTAAAAGTAGGCCTATATTTTAAAAATGCAAAAAAAATCGACATTTTAGAAGGTTTGGCACCATTGAACATTCCTATTCTTTTTTATTTGTCTTTTCTATTACGTTTCAAGACCAAAGAAGACATTAAACAATATATATTTTTCTGTAAATGTGCTTATACTTTTAAAAAAATTTTTAATTTTGTTCTTTTATATTTGACACAAATGAAGCTAAATTGCATTTTGAGTTCAAGCTAAAACCTAGCTATTTAAATTCGAGATTTTTTTTTTTTTGCGAGATTCTCGAATATCGAATTTCTCGAATACTATAGTATTCGAGTAATCGAGAATTCGAGCGTCCCATCTCTATTCATTACCCTTTAAACAAGGATAGTGAAGCGACAGAAGATGTATTTTCCCATCAATCTTAAATCATCCTATTTTAAACTTAGGCCTACATGACTTCATACCAATCACTTCGATGAAAAATGAAATTTTATTACTCTTTTCATCAATCTAAGCTGCCTGGAAATCTGGTAATTCCTTCTGGAAAACCCGTAAAAAACACAGGAAGCTTGATAGTATGAAAATAATGATAACCATGGTTGAGGATAAAGATAAAATTTAGAAGAAGTGTATCTGCATTTGCATAAAGGGAGATTGGCAGACTTACGTCACTATCCGTGAGCTTATCGGTGTGGGTGGTCTAATCTGGAAATAAGAATTAAATTCCTTCATTTAGGAACATTGTAAGCTTATTTTTATGAATGTTTTGGTTAGTTTATACCCTCCCCTCCCCTACCCAGTATCTCTACCCCCAACATAGGAAACAGTTGTGCTGTTCCCAATACTTGGTCTAGATTCGTTACTTAACATTTGGGCAATCATTTTAATTGGAAAATAGGAATATTTTTAATCTCACTAGTGATATATTTCTATGTCATGTTGAGAATCGATCCCGTGACTGTTTTTTTTTAAGTTTTTGTATACAGGGTGTATTGTAACATGTGTGACCCACCTCAGTGGTGGACATGAGTAAAAAAACAGTGAAAAAAGTTAATTCAGACACGTCCCATTTGACCATGTTTCCGAGCTATAGTCATGTTAAAACTCTAGTAATGTGGGGCTGATTAACATTATAGGAAGTGTCGTAGAAAGTCACACTATTTCAAAGATACCAGATGTTTGTAATAACCAGGAATAACCCATATAACATACCTAGTCAACAGGTCAAGAGGTATCGAGTATGGTACACAAACAGCTGTCACTTGTCTGTAGCTCGGAAATAAGGTCAAATGGGACACGTGTCTATATGAACTTTATACGTTGGTTTTGGCTTCTGACCACCGCTGAAGTGGGTTCCACATGTTACGGTACACCTGTATATATTAGCACCCCGTCTTATTAACCGTTCGGGTTGTACACATATGCACTAATTACACTAATGTTAGGGATGAGGAAGGTTGAGTTTAGAGGAAGTGTACCCGCATATGGGGGAAACATTTAGATAAAACCATCATCGCTACATCCAACCGGGATTCAAACCTTGGTCTCCCCGTTATTGGTAGGACAAGGTTTGTAATGATTTAATTCATTGGGTAAAAATGAGGGGGGTAGTTTTAAGTTCACCCGTATTACTTTGGAAAGAGGATGTGAAAATAGCACCCAGTTTACCTAACCGAGATTTGAGTCTTGAACTCCTTGTGACAGGCAATCCAGTAAATTGCGAAACTGACGCCTTGTCTGGTGTAATCGCTGGTGCTGTTTGGACGTACATACATTTTTTTTAAATTTACAACATAAATATACGAATGAAACTGTCGTTCTAAATTAAGTGTCACTACGCAACGCACGAGCCGACGTGGCTATGCAAGCCGCATCACAACGCAACTGTCAAACTTTGCTTTCCCAAACCTATTATTCCCTGCGTGGCATTTCAAATGTTTTATTTCGTGAGGGAGAGGGGGTGATAATTTCACTTTGATTGCGACAGGCTTGCGTCAATATCAATGTGGAAACTATGTCTACACGCTCAAAGCCGTTACCATGTTTATTCGCGTTATTATAATTGAGAATATCAGATGGACAGACAGACAGACAGGGTGACAAATAGAGATGTCCTGAAAAGAGTGGGTGAGAAGATAACCATTTTGGATGTGATTCTTTGGTACGAAGCAAACTGGATCTGACACATCCTGAGCTTAAGAAGAAGGAAGATTCAAATATTGGATGACTTAAAGGAAAGAAGTAAATTGCAAGGGCTCAAGGGCAGAGGACAGGGCACATTGGCGGTTTAAGTTCACTGACAAAAGTAATGGATCTGTCATAAGACAGAACACTTGATAAATAAATAAAATTTTATTATTAAATAGTTTTCCTCAACTTTACTTAGATCATCGTTCATTTTTTAAATACTCTTGTAAATACTAATTGCATTTAAATAATTCCACTTAACTTTTATTTAAACAAAGACCGTCTTTTAAATTTTTTTTAGCACCGCATCTTATTATTTGTTCAGGATGTACGCAGTATTTTTAAATTACACCTATTATCAATTGCTAGTATGTCTGCATATTGAGCTAAGGGACCCGGGCTCGATTCCCGACAAGGTTGACAAATTCATCATTGATGAAATCAGGGATTCCCCTCTCACAGTCAAAAATCATCCGCCGGGGAACCAGTGGACTGGATTATGTAGAATTAAGTTAGCTTGTAAGTCGTGTGCTGATATACTGTTGTATGGCTCAGAAAGTGCACTCTAAATACCCCCTTTTTACAGTTGATTGGTTGGGGGCTAATAGCGCTTGATATTGATCTTTAAATAAACACGAAATTAAGAAGAAATTAAGCAGAAATTTTGACCCTGCTGTAATTTGATTAGTATTTTGCTGTAGTGTAAGCTTACTTTAGGCTACAAAATTGTGAAATATGCAGACAAACTTGACAAAGAATTTTAAAGCAAATATATAAGGTTTCAATAATAAATTTTAATTTTGCATACATTGTCTCAATATGTAATTAATAATTAAACACCTCAGATAACATGTAATGTTGAATAAACAGGAAATAAAACCGAAAAGTGAGATTTAAAAAACAAAATTCAACTAAAAATAAAACCATTTTTACGGGGCTCTACTAATAGTAAATACATGTTTCAGTATCACCGAGTGTTGAACCAAGGTCTTCATGACCATTCTAACCACTGAGCCATGAAGATAGATATAGATCTCCACTTGCTATGCACAAAGGAGAGAGGGAACAATTTTATCAAATATATGAATAAAATCATAATTAACATTAATTATTGTAATTTTTATTAATTGAATAATGTATTCTTAACTTACTTAATTATCACACCTAACCTTAATAATATCTACTAATGTAACATTTAAATGTGTGATAATGAATACAAGTTTAATAATTGTTCTCAGTTTTATGTTTAGATTATAAAATATTTCTTAAATTAGCTCACAAACTTTTTTATTTCATCAAGTTGTTGAACCCGTTCGGGCTAAACGCATACACTAATTACGTTAGGGGAATAGGGATGAGAAAGGTGGAATTTTAGAAGAAATACACCCGCATTTGCCTGAAGAAAGAGTGGGAAAACATTTAGGAAAAAACACCCTCATTGAACCCGACCGGCCTTCGAACCCTTATCTCCCCGTCACATGCAATCAAGTCCAACAAGAGAGTGACACGTTAGCTCATTCCATGGTTAGTCAATATTAATTAATTTTAACATTATCTTATTTTTATATGTCAATTATATTTTTATCAAATACAATTTTACTATCTCATCTAAAGATGAAGTATTATAATCTTGAAAACTTTTGACTTCTAGATTATGATGCATCTTTACGTTTTATGTGCTTCCGATCCCTAAATAAGTGAATTTTTTAAAAATTAGGTCTGACCCTATGTCTGTCTCTCTGTCCGTTTGTCCCTGACCACACTGGCCACAGGTCTGAAACTGTTTGATAGATTTTGTTCTAACTTGATAATCAGATAATATATGACTCTACCTCAGGAATTTTATTTTATTTTGACTCTAGTTAAATTAAGGGTAGTTTACTGGGGAGTGATTTTTTTTTAATTCCAAATATTTTGAAATGTAAATGTATATTTGGGGAGTGTGTTTGATATGACCAATAAAACTGTATACTTGCTTTTCGGAAAAATAATTGTTTACGGCTAGCTTATTGATGAAGTTTTATCATAAATAAATTTTTTTTTTTAAATAGTTTCAAAGGCTTTATTCGAAATTGTTATCTTGAGTCTATCTTACATGATAAATAATAATGTCTGAGAAAAACTTGAGGGTATATTACTGAAATCCAACTTTCGAACATTTTGTTCCAAGTATAATATGAGAATGTTTTTGTAATTCTGTCGTGCCATTTATTATTATAGCTACAACTTGATAGTTTGATGTGATCCAATAATTTATTGTAAAGAAACATGTTAAAGCCTAATCGATATCTTATTAAATTGTTAAATGTCACCTTCCTTACCAAAATTAAAATTTAGAATATTTGTTTTTATTAATGTGAACACAGTATAGGTCTAAAACCAAGGCTACTTAATGCCATGCAAAGTTTTCACTCCACTCTACCATCACGTATTTTATCCACACGACAAATCCACGCATCCATAAATATAGTGGCCAACGCGCTCGCCAGACGTTCCACGCCATGAAAAAAAACCCACTTTCCCCACCCCTCGACTGGACCATGGCTCTTGGCTGGGTAGGTTGTTAGATGGGGGAGGGGAGAAAAGAAGCTCTTTGAAGATGTCAAACAGTAAGGCCAGCTGATTGCACAGACCAAGACTTAATTAATCTTCCACCACAAGGCAGATTGTCACACACTCACACACTCACACACCCTTGTGACCGGAACAAGCTTCAAAAATACTTATTTACACGTACCTTCTTTTTTTTTCAAAGGGAAGCTTTTTGTTTGATTTCTTGTTTAACATAAAATAGCTTGACTTCAAGTATTACGTAAGCACATTTTTAGCCATTTTTAACCCCTCCCCCCGGCTTAACCTTCGTTGGGAGCACGCTGAGCAAACGACAGGCTCGTCTAACCTGGTTGACTGTGAGGTTGGGGTTTAAATCCTAGCCGGTTCTACCTAGGGTTTTTCTTCCTGAATGGTTTACCATCCTCCCTCCACATAAATGCAGGTACATTTTCTCTAAATTCTACCTTACTCATCCACATCGTGCTATCGTAATTAGAAATCCGTCCATCCCAGACGGGTAGACAGACGCTGTGGAGGGAAAAAAAAGAGTTGAGAACCAAAAAACTCTCCCATACCAATTATACGTTTTATTTGTCGTGTCCCAACTCCAGAATTAGCCATATATTCCAAATGAAAAACAAGCAAGACTCGAACCTTGAACTCGCTAACGGAGAACAAGAAGTCCAATGCAACTGTTAACGTGGTGGGTATTAATCTAGATGTGAACCAGTGTTGAGACAATGGGCCAGTTTCATAGTCAGATTTAGTACGCCTAAAGTGAGAGTCGATACTAAATACAGGACGACACCTACCTAGACCAAAATGAAATGGGCCAGTTTCGCATATGAAACTGGCCCATTCCATTCAATTTCAGGTAGGTGACGTCTTGTATTTAGTATAGCGCCGCACTTGAGGCGTACTAAATCTGACTATGAAACTGGCCCTTACTGTAGAAATTGTCCACGAAATATCACTGGATCTTAAACCTTGCAATCAAACTGTCCGTGACGCAATAATATATCAAGTTTAAGCTGTCGTATATATATACACACACATAGTAATTATTCTCCGACCTGCCTCGGTGGCGTAGTTAACTAACGCGCTAGTCGAGTTGAGCTGGACTGCTGAGGACGGGGAGGTCGAGGTTCGAATCTCGGTCGGGTGAACTGGGTGAGGTTTTTCCTAAATGGTTTTCCACTCTCCCTCCACGCAAATGTGGATTCACTTCCTCTAAATTATACATTCCCAATCCATTAGCGTAATTAGTACTTAAACGTATAACCTGGATGGGTAGTAAGACGCGGTGCTAAATACAAAAAAAAAATCTAGGTCAATTACTCTTATGATTAAATATAAATAAAATTCGTTTTGTCATCATCACGCCGGGCTCCCAAAGAACATATATACAAGTGACGCCAACTCACAACCACCCAGAGAAGATCCTTACACAGTCGCATCTACGGAGCAATCCCCGCATCTACGGAACAATCCCCGCATCTACGGAGCAATCCCCTCACTCCGTTCCAGCCACCCTTGCCTTCCGCTTCCCCTTTATCTCATTTGATATCGTACGGGGGAAAAAATATTCCAATGTAATAATTTATTATCGCGACCTAATACTCATTAACAAGGCCACCGACGTTGCTTTCATTATTTTAGTTGTATTCTTGATTATAAATATGCAGTGTAGCAAACTAGAGGTGACCTTGGAATATCTATAGAAAGTTTGTTTCTTTTATTGTTTTGTTTTGCTATTCATGTCATGTTTTATTCAGTTAAGAAAAATAAATATTTTCTTAAGTTTAGAAAAAAAGTAATTACTAACGATTTTTTTTATTTAAATTTTTATCCAAGTATTGCAATTTTTGCGCACGGGTTTGCTAGTATTATATCCAATAATATCTTCGCAAGATTTAGAATTTCAACCATTATGTTTATGTTTTCAAGCACATCTAATTATCTCTAACAAACTCTTGTTTATCGAAAAGTACCCTAACTGAACTGGTTAGAACGACCGATCTAGAAGAACCCGGTTCAATTCTGTAATGTCCTGACAAAGATAGATAAAGCGTTCGTCCAACAAACCTAATAGTTATCTAGCTCTATCTAGGTGTGTATTACTAGGCTAAGTTTGCTTGTAAGTTGAACGTGCTTAGAAGTCGTATGTTGAATATTCCAGCTAAACATTTTCACCAAATAATGTAGAGGTTTTATTTAATGATCCAAAACTACCCTTATCAGATTTAAACCGATATAAAGTATTTTGAAACTAAAAGTTAAACTGAGATGGTTCTGTTATATCGCAGAGCGTGCAGAAAGAAGTACGAAGGCACCAGTCATGACGTCACGCGACTCTAGCGCACCTCTAGTCGCGATCAATCACTTCTCACAAACAGCGAGACAAAGCTAATGGCGGTCTTGTTCGAACGACGAAAAAAAACTACAAAAATCTCACCCTATTCTTTTCTTTCACAGTCGAAAAAAAAAAGACCACACGAAAAAAACCCTTTCTCTTTTAAAAGACTAGCCCTCATCTTAAAAGGGTCGTTTTCTTTCTCTAGAAGCGGCTGTTTATTGAAGAAAAAAACACACTTAAATTCCACCCTTTTTTATTTATTTCATGTAACATTAATTTGGAAGGATTGGTCGGTACAGAATTAATTTTAAAGTTTATGTTAAACTTGGTTATGAATTTCATATCACAATCTGACTATTGATATTTAATTTAAACATAGCTATTTTTTTCACTTTATCTTTTATTTTAATAGCCTACTACTGTAAACTCTGACCATATTCAGATTTATTTGTAGAGCGGTTTAATGAAAACATTGCTATTTCTAAATACTTTTTATTTTGCACAAAGTAAAGTTGAAACACTTTAAATTTTTACTTTCTCTCGACAGCTTGGAGATAAAGTATTGTGATCGTAAAAAAATTGAACTCGAGATTTTGATAAATTTTGATGAGTAGAAAAGTGGTTTTCGCATTGCCGTCTGTCTGTCTGTACCTCGGGCTAAAGCCAAACCCCGAGGGGGTTTTAGGACTAGATATCTAACCCTAAATTTAAGGGTAGTTTACTGAAGGGAAAAGAGAGAGAGAAAAAATAGATTTTCTCAAAATTTGCTCTAATAAGTTTGATTTAATTTTATATCTAGACACTGTTTATCATTATAAATAAGATGGAAATTCTATTTTCCTCATCAAAATGACTTTGAGGGTATTTTACATGGGGAAATTTTCAATTTTCATCATTTCTTCGAAACTACTTGATATACGAAATAACTTATTACTGTAAAGTTGTAGGCTAGTACTATTAAAGATAAACATCTTTTATTTGAAATATATTTTCATAAATCCAATAATAATTTCTGACCTATCAACAAATAATTATACTTTTTAATAATTCAGGTCTTTGAAAATGAATGTGATTATTATGCTTTTCGTTTGACAAAGATGTTTCTCTTTTCTCACTTTTTCTGTAACAGTGTTCCTTGTTCCTAATGCCATAGAGTAAGTAACAGTGTATATTATTTCATTTATGATCTTTGGTGAAATGTTTCTACAGCAATGTATGGACCTATTATTTCGTTTCACAACTCTTACGAGTTTTTAGAAAATGTATATTTTAAGATAAAGGTAGGAGAAAGTATATGCGTTGCACCGTACCATTTCTTTTAAAACACTGTCCAACCGGAATATACTATCATAATTTTTTGGTATGTAGACTACGGCCTTTGATTTTAATTTCAAAACTATCATGGTTTAATTTCAAGCCACGTATTCCAGACAAACACAAATATACAAATGAAGGGAGCTATTATAATATCTACTCTCTCTCTCTCTCTCTCTCTATATATATATATATATATATATATATATATATATATGTAAAATAACGGTATATGCATAACGTATCACTTCACATAAAATTTGCATTAGTACAAAATATCTCCACCGGCGCGTCTAAATTTACTTTCCCTGTATAAATGCAAGCACATAAATAATTGATGCCGTAATACGCTCTATCCATAGTAAAGACAGGCAGGCAGGCCACTGGTCAGAGCTGGAAGGGAGGGGGCCAGGATAATTTGGTGCCAGAGAGGAATGAACTATGTGGATTTGTCGACCATAGAGAAACTAGTGAGGGGAGTAATGTAAATACTTGCGATGATTTTGTGGGTTCTACAAGCGCGCGATGCGTTAAACATTAGTTTATGGAGTATTTTAGCTAAAAGAAAATACATTCATATCCCAAGCAAATTAAGTTTTTGTTTTGTTTTCAATTTACTTCGCGTCTTAAGTCGTCTGGGATATCCAAATGTTTCCACTAATGTGGTAAGAATGAGCAACTTATGATTTAGAAGAAATGGTAGCAGTGTTTGGAAACAAGTACCTCATTTCACTAAACTGTGATTCAAACCCCGATCTATTCGTCACTTACAAACCAGGAAAGACGTAACTGACGAATTTGTTCGCAAGCCCACTGGTGCGGACAGTTAAGGTTATAATAAGACCCTAGTTATTTATAATATTAGTGGATATAAAGTAATTGAATTAAGCTTTGCATAATACATATTTAATCTAGGGGACTAGGAATAAAGAAATCTGGTTCAAACGATGGACATACAAGTAAACTTATATTATTTGCACTGCAATATTATCAGAAAATTAAGCTCATTTGGTATAGTGAGTGTCTACTCAATTAAAGCCTTAAGTTATATTTCAGGCAAGGTCGAAGGACTATAATGAAAAAGAATTGGGATTTACCCTTCTATGTCCTGGATTTAACTAGCTGTAGAGTAAGTGTCGATTATTTCTGTATTAAGTTAGTTTGTAAGTCGCGTGCTAATTTAAGCTGGTTCTGAAAGTGCACGTTACATACCTATAGTTATCTGTTTGGGCCACCCACTTATTTACAAAAAACGAAGGGGTTCGAGTTCCTGGAAGTGCTTCACCACACACAATACAACACAATTCAGAATGTGGTGGTTATTACAACTCATTGACGTATAACAATTTTGTTTCTAACTTTTGGTTCTACTCCTGTGAATAACCGCAACTTACAACTACTAATCTGACGACACAAGGTGAGAAAGATGAAACCAATGTACCCGCAGGAAAGAGGAGTGACATTCATTCGCAGCGGGATTCGAATCCCATCCTACCGAGCTAAGAGTGAAACCCACTAGCACTGAAATAGTAATGGCGTCACTCCCGTGCTGTAATCATGATTTATGCTTCACACTCTGTATAATCGGTCTAAAATCCTTCGTTTCAAGAGACAAAACATAAATACAAAGTTCGGTAACGTGTTTTTAAGTTACCAGTGTGATTGTATATGATTGTGAGCTTGTATGACCGAGTGTGATTGTATATGATTGTGAGCCTGTATGACCGAGTGTGATTGTATACGATTGTGAGCCTGTGAGACCGAATGTGATAGCATATGATTGTGAGCATTGTATGACCGAGTGTGATTGTATACGATTGTGAGCCTGTGAGACCGAATGTGATAGCATATGATTGTGAGCCTGTATGACCGAGTGTGATTGTATATGATTGTGAGCCTGTATGACCGAGTGTGATTGTATATGATTGTGAGCATGTATGACCAAGTGTGATTGTATACGATTGTGAGCCTGTGAGACCGAATTTGATAGCATATCTATTGTGAGCCTGTATGACCAATTGTGATTGTTTATGATTGTGAGCCTGTGTGACCTAGTGTGATTTTATATGATTGTGAGCCTGTATGACCGAGTGTGATTGTATACGATTGTGAGCCTGTGTGACCGAGTGTAATTGTATATGATTGTGAGCCTGTATGACCGAGTGTGATTGTATATGATTGTAAGCTTGTATGATCGAGTGTGATTGTATATTATTGTGAGCCTGTATGATTGAGTGTGATTGTAAATGATTGTGAGCCTGTATGACCGAGTGTGATTGTATATGATTGTAAGCTTGTATGGCCGAGTGTGATTGTATATGATTGTAAGCTTGTATGACCGAGTGTGATTGTATATGATTGTGAGCCTGTATGACCGAGTGTAATTGTATATGATTGTAAGATTGTATGGCCGAGTGTGATTGTATATGATTGTAAGCTTGTATGGCCGAGTGTGATTGTATATGAATGTAAGCTTGTATGACCGAGTGTGATTGTATATGATTGTAAGCCTGTATGACCGATGTACGGAGGTTGTATATCTCATGAGAGGTTGAACTAAGTTACAAAAACTGTTCCGGATCGTCTAATGGTGCGTTCTACCCCCTTCCCGTCTCTACAAAATTAGATTATAGATTGATTGTTCAACGCAATTCTAAAACCCCGTAGTCAAGTTATTTGATTTTCTTCCTCCGATCAAACATGGTGTATTTTCTAGCGATTAGTTGGTTCTAAGGGTTTACCGGTGCCGGTTCTATTATTTTGACGCTCGATTCCTAGTCCCGGGCTTAAGTTCCAAATTTGATGAGACACGCAAACTTATCTCAAGCCATTTTGAACTTCTCCTGATACATACAAAGTTGATACCGCTAACTAAAACAAGTCACATTATGTAATTAACCTTTTTAAAACAAAGTAATCTATTTACTTGACATATACTTAACTACTATATTAAGCGCATAACCCGAGCGGGTAGTAAGCCACAGTGCTAAAATAAAGTACTATTTTAATAATCATATTATATTCAACTATATACCTTTAATTGCATGCATGTATATATGAATGTGTGTTTGAATACAATAATTTACTAAGGAATGAGCATAATATATAGGCCTAACAAATAGTAAAGCTACTAGATCTACTTTCGCGTATTCATACTTCAAATCAAGTGATATGCAGTTGTCACTTTTTATTATATCACTACCTATAAAATAACACTAACAATACAATATAACGTTATCAATGTTGACAGCAAAAATAAATGTTTGTACAGTAAAACCTCCAAAATCCGGAACTCTATAATCATGAGAATTTTTTTTTACTTAATTATTTTTATGCAGTAATATATTGACGCGAACTTGCACTAAAATAAATGAGTACAAAATTTCTCAAAAGAAGATCAACAGATTCTTCAAACACCATCCACCTTCAAGTGTTACATATTCAACAGATACAGGAACATACAGCTCACAGTTTAGTTTAGTTTTAAATAGTAGACCTATTGTATTACAATCTTGTAAGTAATATACTGTAGAATACTTCAAATACATGCATTCTCTCGGCTGTATGCACAGTAGGCCTATATGATTTTTTTTAAATGTATTTGTTGTGCATAATATGCTATTTTCTTTAATCCGGACAGTCTCCAGATTTATTCCGGATTATCGACGCTTTACTGGGGTTTTTTTTACAAAAAGGTTCTTCATATCAAAATCCTGTGTTTGTTTATTAGTATGTTTTTAAACCTATAACAAGAACTAAAGAAACGACCTTCTAGGAAACAAACCCCTTGTGACGGTGGACCTCCATTGTGGAAAGGAGGGTGTCAGAGTTCCGTCCTGTCTCTCTTTGCAATACTGATCCACCAGTGTGAACACCTCCCTCTCAATGTGATTACTTCACAGAGAGTGATGATCTTTCCCCTGTCCACCGAGTCGATGCAACCACATACCACACGAGGCGACGGATCAAGAGATGAAAGGTAAAAGCTTGCAGGATTACTACGACTGACACAAAATACCCCCTTGTCCCCCGCCCCTATAGGTGCTATCTGGCATGTTATGTAGCGTCATCTCCATTATCGATAGGGGGGGGGGG
>CABFWB010003843.1:0-12551 GCA_902151455.1 Timema bartmani | reverse complement strand
ATTTTGAGAAAATCGACTTTTTCTCTTTTTTCCCTTCAGTAAACTACCCTTAATTTTAGGGGTAGATATCCAATTCCAAAAACCCCTCGGGGCAACCCTATGAAAACCCTAGATATCAAGTTTCAGCTCAATCGGTAAAATAGTTTAGGCTCTAGTTGGAGGTACAGACAGACAGACAGACGGAAATTCAAAAACAACTTTTTCGGATTCAGAAAGTCATGAAACGTCAAGATTCATCAAAATCTTGAGTTCGAATTTTTTGACGATCACCATACTTTCTCTACCTGTAAGATAGAGAGAAAGTAAAAAGATGCGGCTGAATGGTATCAAGTGAGTATCGGACTAAATGAATTCATGGACAGTAAGGATTTTTTTTATTACCGGGATAACTTTACATCCACTGTAAACGGATAAAATATCATTAATGAAACAAAACCGAGAACCACTAGAAGATGAAAGACTGAAAGGTGAAGCTGTTGGCTTGGTTCCTAAATCACTTGAAGGTGAGAGGTTGAAAGGTGAAGCTATTGGCTTGGTTTCAAAATCACTCAAAAGTAAGGGACTGAAAGTTGAATCTGTTGGTTTGGTTTCAAAATCACTCGAAGGTGAGAGGCTGAAAGGTGAAGCTGTTGGCTTGGTTTCAAAATCACTTTGAAGGTGAGAGGCTGAAAGGTGAAGCTGTTGGCTTGGTTTCAAAATCACTTGAAGGTGAGAGGCTGAAAGGTGAAGCTATTGGCTTGGTTTCAAGATTAATAAAAGGAAGGGTTGTTTCGAAGACACTAATATGAATCCAATTACCAACTAGCTTGTAACGGACGATATCAGCCTCCTATGTTTTTATTATGACTACGTAAATATATTTTAAGCTTGTCTAGTTTGGTTTTCCGGTGATCAAGAGGTTTGAGTTCGAATCCTAACTAGGTGCGCTGAACTATTTTTATTTTTTCCCACTCTTCCCTTCAAGCAAATTCGAATATATTTCCTATACACTCTACCTTTGTCATCCCTTTACCATTAGTGTAATTAAAAACTTAAGACGCCGAGGGTTATCACGATGCGAATAAAAAATAGTGTCTAGTTACAGCAATACCGGCACCGGTGGTGACAAAGTCTCATGTGTCAAGTAAACAATACTCTGGATCGCAAGTAACATTGAGGTCTAAGTTCTTCTCCTCCGGGTGTATTAGGGATATTTTTTTATTAAATGGAACTCTTCATTGGGGTTTCCCTTCCACTATTCACTCAAATGCAGGTGCATTTCTTATAAGTTATTATTAAAATTTTTATTTGTATGGATAGGCATCTTTGGAATGTTTTAGAAAGACTGCACTAGGGCAACACTTTGAACATGTCGGTAGCTTAATTGTACACTTATTTGAGGGTCTCTGATTCGATTCCAGTTAAGGTTCAAAACCTACCTATACTATGAAACTCGCTAAGTAAACATTGATGGCTTTGGGTCTTTTTACTTTCTCGCTATTTTACAGGTAGATAAAGTATTGTGATCGTAAAAAAAAATCGAACTCTAGATTTTTATGAATCTTGAAGTTTCATGACCCCCTGAATCCGAAAAAAAGGTTTTTGAATTTCCGTCTGTTTGTCTATACCTCCAACTAGAGCCTAAATTATTTTACCGATCGGGCTAAAACTTGGTATCCAGGGTTTTCATAGGGTTGCCCCGAGGTATTTTTTGGAATTGGATTAGCTAACCTTAAAATTAAGGGTAATTTACTGAAGGGCAAAAAGAGAAAAAGTCGATTTTCTCAAAATTGCTCTAACAATTTTGATTAAATTTCATTTCAAAACATTTATAAATATTCTAAACAAAATGGATACTCTCAATATTTCTGCAAAAATGACTTTAAGGGCTCCGATCTGGTGCATAAATTATTACTTTTTATCATATCTCCGAAATTATTTGAGGTATGAAATTACTTATCGGTGTAAATATGTAGGTTTATTTATAATACAAATATTTTATTCACAACAAATTTTTATAAAACCAATAATTTTTAAGCTATACGCATATATATATATATAAACTTTTCGAACTCTAAAGGTAAAGTATTGCGACTGTAAAATAAATCTGACCTAAAATGTTGATGGATGTCGACGTCTCATGACCCCCCGAACCTTAAAAAGTTTTTTTTTTGCAACGCCGTCTGTCTGTGTGTTTGTCTAACTCTAAAATTAATAGCAGTTTACTAGAGGATGAAAAGATAAAAACTCAATTTTCTCAAAATCGGCTATAACGATTCTATAGCTTTCATTTTAGACTAAATAGTCAGTAATTACCTATTTTATTGGTCAAAATTTATAAAAGAGAAATTTAATAGCAATGCAATGACCATAATATGTGCATCCCCTAGTAAAATGACGAAAATTTTAACCGGAAGTCAAAATTTTAATACAAAATGTTGGCCTTCGGGGACCCAATTTACATATTTTTTATTGCTACAAATATACAAATGAAGAAGTTAATTCTTTAAAAATAAAATTATGAAACTAAAAACCATGAATAAAAAAATGTTTTACGTATGTCTAGCGCAATTTGTTCTCGGGTTTGCTAGTGTATATTATATTACGAATTTTGAGTAAATAGGTCTATTTCTATTTCCAAACAATAGAGCGAGAAAGTTCGTACGGAGTTCCGTACCATTTATTTTTTATTTTCCTTGGAACAAAATTAAAATAAGTCTCTTTTGGCATAAGATTAGTTGATTAGTAGAAAAATAACTCCTATCCTACCTTCTTTATATCTTCATCATATCTCATTTCCAAACTTCAATATTACTTCATGTCTAGTAGCTATCCCATTAACGTTACTATAGTACCATAGTACAGATGGGCAGTAAGACACTGGGGAAAACAAACCAAGACTTTATTGTTTAAAAATAAAGTTGATATAAAATAACTTCCGGTAGGTTCTCAAATAATTACAACAGAACCCATTATTACAAAATGTGTTCTCTACATTGAAATCCTCGTCATCAACGTCGACAATGCGGAGAGCGTTTAGGAATCAAATCTCGTTAATTACTCGCTCGCAACTAACGTCCCAAAGAGGGCATCGAACAAAGTACCACATGATGGACAGTAAGAGTGACTGCGGTCCGCATCACTAAAATACCATCGCGCCGTCCAATCGGATACATTATTCCATTTGTTCCTTCTCCCCCCCCCAAAGCTCTTTCCAGGGCAGAGAACTCCCAATATCGCCTCGCTCATACCATCCGGGCGGGACCCTTGATTTGCATTGTGATTTGTGACGCGGTGCCGAGACCCAAACATTCCGCAGATTAGCCTGATGGCCGCTAAGCATCACACATTCATCACGATGAATTCCCCCCCTCCTCTGCTCTTGGAAATGGTGCTTAGCGCGCGGTTACCAGGGCGGACTCAGACACAAGGTAACCACCAAATCTCATCAATCATACGAGATCCCACGACGAAGCGATATATCAGTGTTTCTCGAATTGCCTTTTCCTTTTTGCGACGTTCACGTGACATTCATCTTCAAATGAACGAAACCTTTCGCTACAGGTTGACAAATATGGTAATTCAAACCTGAAGTTAATAATTTATTGCGGTGTAGGTTTGCACTCTAGTTCGTTGCGTTGGCCACCCTGATTGAAACAAGGATGAAACTTACAAGTATTACATTCGTGTGGGATTTAAGGGAACGCGTGCTATTTTTTTTCACTTTTTATTTTTGACCAAACCCGCTTAAGTGGCTTCATGGTATAAGGCGCCACTCTCGCAGAATGAATTTCCGATAACGGGAAGATCTAGGTTCGAATCTCGGTCGGGTGTACTGTGAGTGGGTTTCCAAAAGGGTTTTACACTCTCCCTCCACGCAAATGCGGGTACACTTCATATAATATAATCTTCCTAGTCCCTAAAACCACTAGAATAATTAGTACATAAGCATATAACCCAAACGGCTATTAAGACGCGGTGCTAAACAAAAAAAACAAACTATATAACCTAAGTTAATGAACAATAAACGTTTATTAAAATTAACACACATTTGAAGATCTGCATATACTTTTTTCCTTGATTTGTCAAGAAATATGTTTAACGTATCCTAAACCATAGACTTGAAACGAAGGCGTTGGAGTGGAGTTTCCTTATGTTTTAACATCTGACTTATTCTTACCCATTCATCAACATCTACCACAGTGCCACGCTACCATCACTCGTCATCAAAACATATTTCGCTTGGTTTCACATACACACAGAATATACATTTTTCTTCCAATCATTTCTTCTAACAGTTCATTCTCTTTACCACACACTCCTCCCACATTCCATTAGTACATGTTCCCGCCGCCACTTGTCAACGGATAGGCTCTTCAGTTTTAACCTCAGCTGGCCATCATAACTTCGGTCGTCCGAGGCTAATTTTGCACACTTTATTTTAGTAATAAGTTTAGATTAGACCAGGCTACTAGCCTTGACAATACCTACACCCATGACAGTATTCGCTTCTTACGGTAAAGGTGCTGTACTGATCGCTGTTTTACCCAGTAAACAGAAAACTCTATAGTTATTAATATCAATTTATGGTTTATTTGTATTCAAACTTCAAATAAATTATGAAAAGTTATCAATTATTCAAGCTCTTTTTAATGTACCCAAAACATATATAGGATGATTAAATTTTAACACTTTTTATAGGATGTTAAAATTGTTTGATAAGAAATGCGTATTTTTTTTTACAGATTTTTGAACTATTCAAAATATTTTATTTATTCACAGTATATATTTTCAAGAGAATTCCATGAAATTTCAACTAGTCACCAGACGCGTTGAAAATCATGTTTTGCGCGCACAAATTCGTGTAGTCTAAAATTTCAAAATCATTTAATCTGATTTTCTGGCTATACGAAGTTTGCAGTTCAAATCCCGACTGGGTGTACTGGTTGTATAGAGAAATTTTTCCTAAATTATTTCCCCTTGCGTGTACATTTACTCTAAAATTCTACCGCTTTCATCCCTACCACATAAGCATAGCTACCGTAATATATATATATATATATATATATACCACATAAGCATAGCTACCGTAATATATATATATATATTTGCTTATAGCCCAAATGGGTAGACTGACGTAGTGGGGGAAAATAGACTTTTACTCTACATAAAATGTATTAGCAACCAGACCAATAACAATTGGTGACTTTTCAGTAAAATCACTTGCAGGCACATAGCACGAGTATTATGGGCATTCTAACTTATTTCGTGATATTAATTATTCATTTGTTTGTATACAATTTTGATTAAAATAGAATTTATCTACGTTTGTATATCATTTTACTACTCCATTTGTGTTTGTTTATGTTCAGGTTGTTTGCTGACATCTTATTAATTAACTAATAATTACAAACATTTAGAATATAATATTGAACTAGTATTTTTAACCACATTTCCCTTAATATTATTTAAAGGAAATTGATTCTTCAATATCATGTGACATTTCTCACAAGGAAAGCCTTCATGAAGGAATATAGTTCTTATGTTTTTTTCTTAGAATATATATTTCTTATTTTTTAACATCACAAATGGGTTGAAAAATTTGGTATACATTTAATAAACAAATTTTTTTAATATTTGACTTAAAATTCATACAGTTGATGTTTATTTTAATCCATTAGCTACTAAGAAAATAATTTAATTTTTATTTAAAATTTTACCGATTGCCTTTGTGTGACAGACTAATTAATCAAGTTTTATTTGCAATGAAAGATTTTTTTTAAAGGGAGAAAATATTATTTCCTAAAGCCTTATTCAAAATGTTCACTATATTACATGTATAACTGTAATACTTAGCTATACATATATTTGTTTTGGTAGACATAACGTTCACTCTCCAATCTGTAGGCCTACATTATGCTGTCACTAAAACACATGAGCTGCGTCGTAATTTATATTTAAATTGTTAGCTTCAACTCTCTTTGTATTTGTAAACTTAAATAAATATTGGAAAATATACTCATGAATTATCTTTATTAAGTTTTACTGATGTCAAACAGTAATGCTAATATGTTTATATGTTTTCCTTTGTGTGCACATGAATTACATTATACAGGTTTGTTACACGCATGGAAAACCCTAATAGCTGGAAAACAAACAGCGAATTCTGTATCTGGTAAAATTTTGGGGGAAAAAAACGGGGATTTCCCCCAAAATTTTAAATACTACAGCAATATTTGGGAATTCGGAAATAGTAGGCCTTTACTTAGAATAGAAATCAAATTTAAGAAGAAAACCCCCTTATCTCTTTTCTCCCTAAAACATTAGGCCACATAATGACTGCATATACTGTATATATTTCCATATCCTGTTCTAAAAACATATGACATGGCTTCATCAAAACAATCAATTTTATGAAAAATAAGATTTCATTCCTTTATACTATTCAGAAGTTTCTGTAAAAATGTAAATTCCTTCTGGAAAATACAGGTAATTTCGTATTAATAAAATAGTGGTAACCCTGATGATAGGAGTACTGCCTAGGGCATCATTAACATAGTATTATTACTACTATTGCATTCCGTATTAATCGCGTCTAGGGCGTCTAGCTTTTCGAAACTAGCAATTTAATCCTCGCCCAACTCAACTCGGTATTAACAAAATAATGCTTTAGGACATCATTAATATATTATTATGGTTTTATTCCTTGATTCCATATAACCAGTCTAAGTGCCGTTTCACACGAGCGTTTTCTTGTCGCGCGTGGTTCCTACCGCCACGTCAGTTCTACCGCGCGTTTGGTCAGGATACATATGTCCAAGTGGGTACTTTCACACGGTCTAACGCGCGGCGGCTTGATTCCAACGCGCTTTCCTCTACGTTTTCTCGGCGGTTGGTGGTGGCGGCATCGCTCAACATCAAAGAAAGATATGTAAACCTTTCACATGGATTGTTGCTACGGTGCGTTTTCAGTTGTAGCTTTGCTCTCTTGGTTCAAGGTCATGTCTGCGTTTTCATCCTTTTGCTCCTTACCCCAGCCCGGTGGCTGGAAGCCGGGAAATTTCGGCTGCAGTAACAGCTGCTATCATGTTGGTATCACTTCCTGAAATTTCTGGGCTTATGGTAATCAGTAGCTCGTTAAATGATGAGATAAACATTCGAAAATAATTGAACAAATTAGATGAATGTTGCCTTAATTTATCAATCAATCGCGCACTAATTAGTGGGGAAACCCAAACATATGTTTGTTGTTTTTTCTTTGTTGTATCTTTCGGTGTAATATAATATATACGTTACCATTGGTTGTTCTCTATTCACTTCCATTGTGTGTGCAAGCTTTTGACCACGCTGTTCTGGAGCTTCTAGTTTGTTTTTTTATATAGTTGGCAATTCACTCTGTACGTCGGCAAATCGCGTGGTAGGAATCGTTCGTGTGAAAAGATTCAGTAATCAAAACGCGGATTAGACCCGACGTGCGTTAGTAGATAAGTGAGACAAGGAAACGCCCATGTGAAACGGCTCTAAGGGTGTCCACACTTTTGAAATTATTTTAATAATGCCGAGTAGTCAAAGTTTATCTCAATAAAAAACATTAAATTACGTATGTTAAAATGGTAATAATTATAAAAAAAGTGCTACCATTTTATAATAAAAGGATGAAATAGTTTATTTGTTTTTTAATTGGCGAAGAATAAAACAAAAATTTTGAAAAATAATTTATCTCAACCATCTTGGACCATACGTTATACACTCATAAGAGTTGACATGTTTGAAGGATTAATAATTAAAGTTAGACCGATATTTTGAAATATTGCTAATTTCTGTTGATTTTGAGCAATCTTGGTAAAGACTTAGATACAGTCTTTGAAAATAATTATGACAGGACTGATTTGTTCCTGTGGCACATACTCACCCAGCTGAGGTTTCTCATATTGTGAGAATGCTTTTCATACCAATATTTGACTCTCAAATATGCATAAAACATCAAATTGCACATACAATTTTAAATCATAGAATAAGTAGATTACTATAAGAATGTTATTTTAGAATTGGAATACAAATTTCATAAAGTTGATCCAAAGTATGACAACATTCTTAAAAAAAAAAGTAAAATTTTATATTAACAAATTTCGATTTTTGTACTTTTATAATTAATCTGGGGACACTTATTTTCTAACCAAACTTTCTTGTTTGAGGGTACCTCAAATTGTTAATAATTAAAATTCATCCTATTAGGTTTTATGAAAAATTAACAAATGCATAAACCCACACATTTCAATGTACATGGTTTTATTAAAAGGAGGAAAATTTGTGTTGTATATAATATAGAGTAGTCCAAACCACTTAGGCAACACTGGTCTTTAGACCTGTCTACGACAGGTTGAAGCCTACATTTCATTAAAAGCGCATAGAATGTAAGGCTATACCTGTTAAAAAGGATCTTTCTGTCAGTTATTACGTGAAGGTACACTAAATTGATTATACTTTGATTAAATGAACTATACAGTTTTAAATTAAAGAGCCAAGTACAGTTGGCAATGGCTGAAAACGGCCTAGGACAGATAGATATACCAACCCTGTCCAAGATTTGACCTTGTAAATAATAGCAATTTACAACATCAGCTGTTTAACTGGGAACTACCTTCCTCTCAAAATAAAGGAGATGCCAGAGCTAGCCTGTGCCAAAGAGCATTAGTATACTACCCATTTTTAAGTTTATCTGGTGTGGCGGTATTCCTGAGGGCGTCAAACTGTTTAAAAACTCTACTGGATAGTCACCTCCATCCCGCTCATTCCCAAGTAGCGTTTATGGTTTAGTTACTTGTACCACTAACTTGCAAGGTAGCCAGGTGTAAACCGCTTAGTAAAGTACTAGTACAGCAATGGGGACAGGAAAGTGAATATCTTCCCAAGCTATTTACTTACCACTGTCCTTCCCCCACCACCTGAACTTCTCACTGTCCCCTAAACTACCCTCTGAACTAGCCCAATGTAAACACTTACTTGTCTTTATATTCTAGATAGTCGGACAGTGCACGTGTCATTTTGTATGAATATATTTTTAGTTAGAGCTTTTTATTTATCCTGCGTATTCTTTATTATTATTGTTTAAAGCTTTGAAATAGTAGCTAGGAAGTTAAGGGTGACTTTTAGCTTAATCCGAACTGGTAATGTATCTATAAAAGTTATGTCAAACCTCTGGATTACAGATTAAATCAAGTTAAGCAAGGTTTCAAATCTTTCAGTTGTCAAGCGAAGAACCAACATTTCAAGACGAAACTGTTCTTCCTCAATCATACTATTTCTTGATTTCTTCAATCAAAAATTCCGAAAGTTGCAAAAAAATATTTTTAGACGATTTCTATACAAAATGTCTGTTAAATTACGGGAAACACGATTACACAACTGGTAGTAGCAAGGTAAAAACAACTTTTGTGTGTAGACACTTACTTGCCCTGAGTCTGGGAAAGTAGACTTGCCAGGCTGGCCAGCTATTTGTACAAGTAACTAACTATACCAATGTAAACGTGGCTTTACAGTCGAACGAATTCACACTAATGTGAGAATGTACCTCTCCTTATAAAATACTCATTACCTCCTCATTTATTTGAGCAAATTTGTTATTTCGTAGACACAGAATGTTCATACGAAATATCAGTTGGGTCAGTCTATTTCTAAATGTTTGGTGAACTACCCAATCGTGTGTTAATATGTCTTCTGGCACTTATATGATACTTTCGTTCAAGCTGTATTTTTTTCAGATATTTTTCCATCCCATAATTTATTTAGCCGAAACGAATGTTACTGTCGATTTTCCATACATTATTGTTTAACTTGATACTTTTAAACTCTTTCTATAGCTTTTAGTATTTAATAGTACACTTGTCTGGACGATTGCTGTCCTATGAGCATGAGAAATGGTAAACATTACCTGAAGTTATCCCCCAATAGTAAAAATGTTTTCCCAAATGGGAAATGATGATTCATTATAGCTTATTCTACAACAAATGATTGATTACATCTATGTTTTACTTATTTCATATTAGCAATTTGATCTCTGATGGCGGTATTATAATTAATTAATTTAATTCATTTTAGCACCGCGTCTTACTACCCGTTCGGGTTATACGCTTAAGTACTAATTACACTAATGTATTAGGATTTGGGAAGGTTGAATTTAGCGGAAGTGAACCCGCATTTGCGTGGAGGGAGAGTGGAAAACCATCTAGGAAAAACCACCTCCAGTTCACCCGACCGAGATTCGAACCTCGATCTCCCCGTCCTCGGTGATCTGGCTCAACACGACTGGCGCGTTAGCCAACTACGCCACCGAGGCGGGTGGTAGTATAATTCATTGTCATAGTCATGCAAGTGATTGTTCTACGTTCAACGTCAAATACAAGCTGTTGCAAACTCTTACTTCCTTGTTAATATCTTGGATGATTTTTGGAAGGGGATGTGGAAACGTCCTCTAGTTAAAGCCTTTCCACTTTCTGTCATGCATAATCAGTAGGCATGTTTTATACAATCTTGTAAAGCCAAATTTTCACAATAAAAACATCGGGAAGTATAATTATTGTATTTACTGTCAAAGTTCTCTGTGAAGATATCAAAGAAAGTTTCTTACAACTTCTTAGTCTCGGCCGACAAACCAAACACACAAATGAAGGCAAAGATCTAAAACAACTTCATTTTGTCAGTCAGTATATCTTCCCCCATCATTTCATTTTCAAGATGTATTTTAATTTTTGTGGGCATTGATCTATCTGAATCTGTATGAAAATGTAAGCTCAAATAAATCATGATGCTGAACGTTATTATTATTATTATTAATATTATTATTATTATTAGTACCGCGTCTTACTACCCGTTCGGGTTATACGCACCTACGCTAATGTGTAATGGTATGGTGATTGTGAGATGAAATGGAGGACCTACAGTTTAACGTGGAATCCGAACCACGGTGGTGGTGGAGGCCTGGCATTCCTCACATTCACAAGTTGTGATTATTACACGTCTTGTCAGAGGTGAAGGAAGGGTTTGGCAATAAGATAAATCTGTACCGGGACCGAGGATTGAACCCCAGACTCCAGCACAGAAGTCTGACACCTTACCCTTAGACCACCAGGTCACCTATGCTGACCGTTACCTGTGTGATTTTTATTTAACAAATAAACACATTTTTTATTTACTAATATGAACACGAAACAACAAACAGAACTATGAAAACAGGTCACTCACTGTAAGATAATCTGCAGTTTCTCTTGAGATTTGACGTTGGAATATATATTCTAGTTTTTCCTTGCTTTTGAAGTGCGAATAATATACCGACGCTAAAGGTGGACATTTTGAGCACTTACTATAATATTAATCAGCTCCACATTTCTAGAGTTCAAACTTGAAATAACTTGGAAACAAGGTCAGATGGGGCATATGTTTATATTAATTTTTTTCATCGTTTTTGTCTCGTCTCAGCAAGTTAAATGCGTTCCACATGATACAGTACATCCTGTATATATTCTCAAACTTGATACTCACCTAATTATTAGTAAATGTTATCACAGCTTTAAATCCCTAATTTAACCTACCCTGACCGGGGCAAAGCAATTTCCAATGAAAACTCAAAACATTATTGAGCTATAATATTTAAAGCCGGTAAATAAGTTCGTTCAGTCCACACCCGTCTTTTGAAGGCCCGCTTGGCCAGTTACAGTATGTACTAGCGTGCTCGACTCTGATCTGGGAGCCTGGGGTTCTTTCACCGTCCATGTCAACGCAAAGTAGCTTTATCTTTAACACATTTTAACTTCCCACCACTTTTTTTGTGCGAATTTTGATGTATTTCCCAATAATTCATCATTATTCTGTCACTATAGGTAAGTCAGTTCGTGTCTCTGTTCGTGACTGCTGTCACTATAACAAATCACTGGAGAGCCACAATGGTGGACACGCGAACTAATTTACACGTCAACCTAAACTGGTGAAAGGGTGGTTATAACTCCCCCTGCGCGAATGTTATCTTCATCTCCACCACATTAGCGCAACTAAATGCTGATAGTCCGGACTGGTAGTAAAGCGGGGTTTCCACCTGCAATGATTATTGGCGCCAGTTTAGTAGCATATGAAAATATGTAAATTCAACTGGCGCCAATAATCATAGCGTCAGTAAAGTAAGAAGCAGTGGAACTTTTTGGCGCCAGTATCTTGTTTGTTTGTAAACAGTGTTTAAATTGCTAATAGTTTTTTCTACAAACGATGGCGACACTAGAAAATAAATGATCAACAAAATATATAATAATGTTCCTCGAGGCATATGAACAGTATCCATGCTTGTGTAACCACAAAATTTCTTGATTTATAAAGACAGAAATAAAAGAGACGAGGCATTGAGAAAATAGTCGAGGTTATGTCCGATGCAGTCACAGAATTTAGTCTAAGCGCTGCAAAGGCCAAAATACGTAGTATTCAAAATCCATTTACGAACCCATAATATATGCTTTCGCTTCTTTCTTTTTAATTTTTTCTGGAGTTCTAAAGACACGATTTGCACTACGACATCAATACTTGCATTA
>CABFWB010003842.1:51457-70134 GCA_902151455.1 Timema bartmani | reverse complement strand
TAAAAATATTTTTTATTTACTTAATTATAAAGTTGCCTTGTTAATTTCATATTATCAGTGTAATTATAAGTTTATATCTTTTCTTTAGAAAATATATAAAAAATATATTTTCAATACAATGGGTACCATCTCCGCATTAAAATATTAAGGTTTATCCTTTTTCTCCGGGCCTAACATCCATAATAGCTCAAGGCAGATACGTGTCAGATGGTAAGCTACATGGTGGCAACCAGAAATGCATCCACATTGACTTCATCTCACAATTTATTTTGATAGTTAAACAAGCTTTAATTATACAGTGTTGCATGTACATACACTAGACTTAAATTTAAGTTTGCTATTCACAAATATTGATTTTAAAATGATACTCAAACATATAATCAAACTCATTAACCCTTTCCTTCACCTCCTTGTAACAATTTCATCATATTCCTAACTTGAATAGGGGGTTTTCTTTTTTGTTTTATTAGACAAACTGTCATTGTTTTATCAAATTCCTTTTTTTTATTCAAGAGCGTTAAATAAACACACACATGATAACACATATATTTTTTGTTTTATCGTTACAGGTATAAGGTTATATATGCTCGACTTGGAAACTCAAAATGGAGGACAACTTGCATTATGTAGAGCAGCAAATATCTGAAACTTATGTCGAGAAAAAAATTAAATTAGAACTTGAGGTACCGGTAAGATTCTTTTTAAAAAACAAAGTCACATAAATAATTTATTTATACCTTTTTAATTCCTCTTAGTATAATTTAATTTATTACAGTCCTAACAGATTTGTTCGATTACATCTATTTATACATTATGTTTTTCAGCACCGCGACTTATCCCTTTGGCCTATTTACGCAAATAGTTTTAGGAAGGAGGAAGGTTAAATTCATAGAAAGTGTATCAGCATTTTCATGGAAGGAGTGTGGAAAAGCATTTGGTAAAAAATACCCTAAGTACACTTGACTGAGATTTAAACCTTGATCTCGTCATAGGCAATCTTGTTTACTGCAAGAGTAGTTCTTTAACTAAGAACCTTCACCTCTGAAATATGTACAAGTAGACTTAAAATTCAAAGAGAATGTTTTATAAAATAAACTAGGCCAACTCTAAGTTCTACCTTTAGTAATTTTGATAAAACTCAAACATTATAGGTTTGCTGAAGTAGATCCAATGCTATAAATAAGAAAGGTTTTACAAGACACTTGATATAAGAACCACATATTTCAAAAATAAATTCAAGACTATTACAATGATTGACATATACATTCTTCTACCCCTTACAGTGGTCGAACCATTCAAGCTATTAAACTAACACTCCTCTTAACACCCTTGACACTGAAATGAGTGTTGAAATTAGACCAACTTTTATACATGATTTTTTTTTCCAGGCTGAGCTAGACCCTCTAGAATATGTGGATGTGACGGTTACATCTGAAACACTGGAAAGTTGCGATCCAGAATTGGTGAGCAGTTTGCCTTTTTTACTGTCAACAATAAGGATAGTTTTCTTAACTTTATCATAATGAATGCAGAGGAAATTTTAAATAAATTGGATTTTTTTTCAGGATTTTTTATATAAAATAATTTTTTCCCGACTCTTTTTCTCAATACGTAAATAATTTGGTAGCTATCTAGTAACAATCAATTGATGTTTCTAAAAGTAGTTTTTTCTTAAATATGATTTTAAGTTTTACCAATAATATTATCGCCATTGTTGGTGATATCAGATTTGGAAATAAGTCAATTTTTTTTTAAAATATTCACTATTTTATTGTTTTCAGGATGAGTTAAAACCTCCAGAATATGTGGATGATCCCATTAAATCTGAATTGTTAGAAAGTTGTGAGTCAGAATCTATTAACGATTTACCTTCGCTCAAGATCAAACAAGAGGTATGCCATATAATGATTAAACCCAAAATGTGGTTCCTCTATAGTGCTCCACTGTCATGGATCATTTATACAATCACTCTTTACCAGCCGTTGGTCAAAGAACAAAATAAATAAATAAATTAACAATCACAGTGTTCATTTATTAACTCACAACAGTCATTATAATGAACACAGACATACCAAATCCCACCAAAATTTGAAAACCCCCATAGTACCACTGTGAAGTCCATGATATAAAATGACCGTTCTATCAATTTATTGGCCCCAACATTGGTGTCGCTGTTGACTCTCCCCTTTGCTCTAGTGGCAAGAGAAAGAGATAGAAACCAAATAAATATCTCCCTGCAATTTCACACTGTCTTCTAATTATAGTAAACAAACAAAGTCAATTTAAGTGTCGGCTTCAACCAGCACAAAAGGAATTGTTCGGTTTTGTTATCCTATGCCATGCTTAGCCCAAATTTCTGTATTATTCCCACAGCCAGTTTATATATGAGGAGTTAAGGAATTTATTCTAAATAGAGCTCTCTTTATAACTTTCTATATATAGCTGGGTACCTATCTATAATAGTCTTGACTTCGGTGTTCATATGGTCCAAGGCGTTACTCTCGCAATGGACTTCTGATGACGGGGTTATTGAGATTAGAATCCTGTTTGTTATTACCAACAGCTTTTTTTTACCTAAATGGTTTTCCCTATCCTTCTATGCAAATTCAGATACTCTTCCTATAAATTTAACAACCATCATAATACTCTTATCAATGTTCGCGGAGTCTTAAGGACTCAAGCTTGTTATAGACTATATTGTCTGTGACCATTAAGTAAAGCCTTAAATCATGGCCACTTGCTCCCACCAAGATAATGCGATTGTATTTACTCTTAATACACCTTCCTTTCACTAAGTTGATTATAACTAATGCTAAGAATGTTGTAATTACACTAAATAAAAATTTTACAATAGTATATTAAAGTTTGTAACCCAAAAATAATATAAACAGTGTCTACAAGTATTTTTGAACAAGAATTGACTTTTGTTGGTATTCTAAACATTATTATTGCTTTTGGTTTAGATTTCAATCCATATATTGAGTTTAATGTTTTAAGTATATTTGTTGCGATGTTTGAAACAAGCCATACCTGTAGATTAGTTACAAGTATACAACAATTCCATGAATTTTTCTATATTACAGATAAATACAGACGACGGCACACTATCACCATCCTGCACTGATTCAAACAAAAAACAAGATGTTGTTGATAGATCAAATTACAATGAAACCGAGGATTTTTTTACTATCAACTATCATATTGATATCAATAATACATCCCAGGTTAAAGAATGCTATAAAAACACAAAGAAGGTTGGATATTCTAAAAGACGATGTGGAGAAAATGATTGTGTTAAGCAAGCCTATAAAGGGGGATATTGTATTGCACATGGTGGTGTGACTTATCAACCGAAGTGTGGAGTCGTTGATTGTTCTAAGTTAGCCCTTAAAGGTGGATTTTGTATTAAACATGGTGGTAAAATATATAATAAGAAGTGCGGTATGGATGGTTGCTCTAAACAATCCAAGAAAGGTGGATTTTGTGTTTCACATGGTGGTAAAAATTACCCTAAGAAAACGTGTGGTTTAAATGATTGTTTTAAGCAAGCACAGAGAGGTGGATATTGTATTTTACATGGTGGTAAACATTGTCTAAACAAGTGTGGTATAGATGATTGTTCTAAATTTGCACACAAAGGTGGATATTGTATCACACATGGTGGCATAAAATATCCTAGAAAGACATGTAGTACAGATGATTGTTCTAAGCAAGCTAAGATTGGTGGGTATTGTATTGCACATAGTGGTATGTCTTATAGTCAGAAGTGTCGTGTGGATGATTGTTCTAAGCAAGCCAAGAAAGGTGGATATTGTTGTACACATGGTGGTAAAGCATATTCGAAGAAGACTTGTAGTGTAGATGGTTGTTCCAAACAAGCCCAGAAAGGTGGATGTTGTGTCTCACATGGCGGTAAAAATTATCCTAGGAAGACATGTGGTAAAAATGATTGTTCTAAGTTGGCCCTGAAAGGAGGATATTGTATTGCACATGGCGGTAAACATAATCCTAGGAAGACATGTGTTATAGGTGGTTGTTCTAAGCAAGCCAAGAAAGGTCTATATTGTATGGCTCATGGTGGTAATCAGTAGATTATAAAGTGTGGGTTAGATCAATGGTTCTCAAACTGGGCTACGCATGTGACTTTCAGGGTGTACAGAGAAGCTCTCAAGGAAAAATGGGCATAATGACGAGAAAACCAAACGTGGTGTAGAATTTTCGAGGTGACTGAGGGAAATTTTCTCCTTTGATTTACTGATATTTGTCATTTGGGGAGAATTTATTGTGTGTTACATTAGACATTTTATCATGACCAGGGGGCATTTTCTAAAAATATTTAGAGAACCTCTGGTCTAGATGATTGTTCTAAGCAAGCAGAGAAAGGTTGCTATTATAATTCAAAATAGGCATGTTTTTGTGATTGACCAAGTATCAATGTTTACAACCAGAGAATTATTGCGCTTCTCCTATCGCATCTGGTTACAACTGTTGATGACTAAGACAATACTAGACATACCTCAACTTGGTAATGCTTTCCTTGTCCAAACTAAATAGCCTGGTATAAACCTAATAATTGTGGACCAATTTTGAAACGGCATGACTCCTTATGTTAGATTTTAAAAAGTATAACTTTGTAATCAATGTAGTTCAAGTATGTAAATTAAAATGGACAGCAATTACTAGGCTTAAATATATGATAGTAAGTAGGTATGTAAAAAACCCTTCATTTATGGATACAGGGCATAGAGTATTATTTGTTCTAGACCTACTTACTCTTACATTTACTGTATGTTTTCTTAAAGTTATTTTGGGAAGATACTTTTAGCTTGGTATGTTATATAAATATTATGTTTAGTCATAATAAGCAACAATCTAACTAAGAATAAAATTAAATAATTCATTTTCTGTCGATTTGCAGGACATGTAGTCTTACATAAATTAACTTACCAACTGTTTTAGCTACTCTACCCCAACCGCCATTTTCGTCTATGAAAATATATTTTTTTCGTGCTCCACTGTAGTCAGAACTACTTGGTCGATTACACTTTAAGTACCTTAAACATTTCAATTAGAATTGGTGTTGAATGCTTTAAGTTTACATCATGGTTAGGTATTGTAAAGGTTTGGAAGTGTGTGAGGATTCGGAAATAATTTATTTGTCTAGTAATACCATTTTAGTTCCACATAAATGCGATATTATTTTCTCTAAGCCACCAGAGCTTCTCAAACTTAAGTGAGTAACATAAAAAAAAAGGCAAACCAATGTGCTCCCTCCAGCTCTGCATTAAAAAAATGGGAGGAAAATTGCAATCTTAAAAGTGTAAATGTTTATTCCCAATTTTAATTAAGTCTTGGTGTTCAGTTGATAATGCTGTTATAAAGGGATTTTTTTTAAATCCATAAAATCATATTCAAATTTGTGTTAATTTGTTTATTAGATCTACTATTAGAAAATATACATTTAATGATCTAAAAAAACTCAGTTATAAATCACATACCCCATGAAATCCTTGGTGTGCCCTTGAGGTAACAAGTATATAAAAGTTCGGAAAACATTCAGCTAAAAGGTATTCTTTCAATTTATAGCTTTTAGTTCCAAGAGTTTGTGCTAAAATAAAATATACATTCTTAAAATAAAGCTGAGGGGAAATCCAAAACTTCAGTCACAGCAAAGACGACAAGTGGAGTCTCAAAATACTTCCACCAACTAAGACAACGAACTTGTTTCCCTTAATTATAGTAAAGGGCAGTTAAAATTACCAGGGCCCAATACTGGAAATGAGCTTTTAAAAGGGCTGAACTTTTGAGTCAAAATTAATAATCGCATGATTTAGAGGACCTGTCAAAGCATACAGAGTATGTAGACTGAACAGAACTCTGTATTTATAATACATTGTATGTGTTGTTATTGTGATGCCCTCCTCACCTTTTTCATTGACTTGACGCTCATTTGGGGTTCCTGTGTATACCTTTCGCTGCTTGGTAAACTAAAATGTAACAACGGAATGGAAAATATTATTTTCTTCATAAGCAGAGAGAGACAGGACTTATCTAGAGCTGTAACGGAGGCCCCAGATTTTATACTGATATAGTTTTGTTTTAATGTTTCATTATTTTTTTTATTTAAAAAATGAATATTATAATATTATAATATTATTCAAATAAATAAATATTGTCATCACAATCTATTATATTTGTTTGAAACAAAATTATTAGTAATTATATATATGTATTTAATTAATGTAGGTAATCTTGATAAGTAGAGAAAATAATGTCTAATCCTTTTTTAGTTGAAACATTTTGTGGATGCATCTCTCCCCTAAAGCCCTTTCTTATATCATGGCCTGGACCCCTAATTTTGAAACTTGCAAAAACATTAGCTTGCGAGCTAGCTCCCAACTCATGAACTCGCAAGCTAGCTCCCAACTCATGAACTCGCAAATCGCAGGCTGTACTAAAACAGAGCTAATTTCGTAAGGTTTTTACTGTCGTGCGAGTCGGTGTAGTGTTGTTTCGCTTGCGATTGAGTTTTCTATCCGACAACACTGTAAAACCATGACGTATGTCAAAGAATTGAGGCGATGTAGATGCCACAACACGCCATTATACAAGATACGTAACTGAAAGTAAACACTATTATTGTATTGAGTGCATCATATAAAACAATTTGTTTAGTTTTATTAGGAAACCATATTCCATTTGTATACATCTACGCTTGTTGTCTCAAAAATTGTCAAGTTATATGACTATATGTAAAACCGTCCTCTTAAAGAATGTCCACTTTAGCACACTTGGTAGCGTGCTTGTTTTAAACTCAGATTTCCACGAGTTTGACCCCATCCCAGTTATAACATTTTAATCTTTTGTCTGAATTTAAATCACTATTTAGTAATTAGAATTCAATAAAATATTATTTTATTTTAGCAACTATTTTTAAACATAAATATGCTCTAAAGGATTTTACTATACGAATAATAATTAGCTTGCTTAGCCTTATTTTAAAATGTGTACATTTTTATGTCATAAAACCCATTAATTTAATTTTAAATAATCACCTACATACAAAATTTCAAAATGAATGTATATATTAGACTCTGATGTGGGCCTACCGTTTTTAATTTACTACCTTTTTAAATTATTTTTAAGCACTATTATGTTAGTCTACGAAGCTCAAATACCTTGTATACTTCTATAAAAAAATATTTAAAACAAATTATATGCTTACTAATACGATAATTTAAAATTAAAGTTTAAAGTCTGATAAATAAAAATAAAAAGCTGGAGATGCAGGATTTGAACACGTAAACTTTAGATTATGAGACGGTCACTCCACTGACTGAGCCAAATTGACGGTTAAATAATTTTTAAAAATTTAGAATATACGACTATAATTATGTTTTCACCCAAACAAATATTTTTATTGAAGGAATGCATAAAGTGTACAAAGCAATCATATTTTTTCCTTCTGTAAATCTATTTAGTACAGTGGTAGCTTTATTTCAACAAAATCACTCTCAGAAAGCTGCAGCCGAAAAGGGGGATGGCATCAATTTTGTTATTTTACTGCCAACTCGATAGACAAGGCTTGTCGCGCACGGTGTTAGGCTGGCGAGTAGAATCCGCTCGCTATTCGATCGTGTGACGTAATTTTTTGCAGCGCAGAAGTTTCAAAATTAGGGGTTTGCGAGATTGTGTACGAGATGAGAGAAATACGCTATCGAATCGCTACTCGCACGTTTCAAAATTAGGGACCCTGATTACAAATCCAGAGATCTCGAATTTGATCTCTGAGCCTTGCAAACAATTGTATGTGAAGCAGTGGGTCTAGAACGGGGTCTAACTTAACTTCATGAGGAAAAATAAGTAACTTCTTGAATAAGGAAGTAACAGCTCTGGCTTAGAAAACTGAGATTAATGGACAAAGAGCTCGTTTTGCGAACCCTCTATCAACAAATGTTGGCATTATCATTGATAATCGCGTCATCCGCCGGGTCGGTATAGCCCATGTGGAAAAATTCCAGGACTGGGAATGCCAGATTTGCCCCAGATATGGCTCAGATCTGGGCATATCTAGCCCAGATCAGGACCAGTTATGGCCAGATATGATTTTTCCAAATTGGAGCTCACTTGTGAATTCACACCATGGATAATTTTGTGTGTAGGCTTCCCACTAAGAAAGCTTACTGTGCAATATTCCATTGTTGTCTAGCTTCCAAGATTTAATATTAGTATAATAGTAGGATAAGATAGTCATAGTGTAATCCGTCAAGGTTAGACTGCTATGTTTAGTTATATAAACAAAATAATATAACCTTGATGGATTACACAACAGTGGAATCAAGCAAGGTAAGCATGCTACTTTTCAAGGTAGGTGAAAGGTACATCTTACTAGAAAAAGCTACACAATTTGTTCTTTCATTTTACTGGTACTGTCTGCCATACAAATCCGTCTCATGATATTAGTAAAGAATTCATCTAGAGTTCTACTCTCTTTAGTATTGTGATCTTTGCTTTACTCGTGGAAATAGGACCATTTTAATATTATGATCCTTGTCAATTGGAAACCTGCCACTTATGGCCACCAAACCAAAATATATACTTGTAATAATATAGATTATCTATGATTAATGAATGTAAAACAGTATTTATGGTTTATAAAGATAAATGAATAAACAGCTCACTGAGTTAGTAATAATTAATTTAGATTAAGTTTTGAGTTTTTATACAATACAATATTTCCGTACTACTCATTCCAGTTTGGTACTGATTGTTTCTTTTAGGTAGGCCTACCTATTATTACAGCTAATTCTCTCTCGACTCTCGTTTTACTATATTAAAACTAGGTACGATCACTTCGCCTTAAAAAGAAAAAGTTAGTTCCTAAATCCGACTATTAAAATAATTTTATTTCTGCTTGTTCATGAGACTTACTAATATAATTCCTGCTCCTTGCTAAATAAGATCAGTTAACTAATTTTGTATTAGATTATTTTCATGACGATTTGTGAAGAGCAGTAAGTTATGCTATGGAATGTTCTGAGAGATTTTGTTACGGATGCATGGCTAGTAAATGCGATTATGGTGGTGTATGATGGAAGTAAGAAGATAGAGCTTTGAGTAAATGGTTTGACATTGAACAGGGTGTTAGACAAGGTTTGTGTTATGTATCTATGGTTGTTTAATGTATCCATGGATAAGTGTATGAAGGACGCTTGTGAGGACTGAGTTGGTGTACAAATGAACAGTGGAAGTGTGAAAGTGCAGCTCTTGGCAGATTATGCTGTATTAATGGGCTAAAAATGAGAGTGATTTGCAGAATGCATTGAATTGTTTGAATGTGATGAAAGGCAGAATGTAACTTCGTGTAAATGTCTCCAAAATTAAGGTGATAGTTTTTGATAAGGATGGCTCTGGAAATTATTGTAAGCTTAGTGTAAATGTAAAACTGTTAGAATAAGTGAATGATATTGTGTATCTGAGCAGAATGTTCTGTATAAAAGGAAGGATGAATGGTGAAATCAACAGACGAGTGAATGCACCTCGGAGAGAAGTTGGACGTATGTGGAATATTTCAAAGAATGAAGTATTGAAAGAGGAAAATATGGCAATTTATAAAAGTGTTAACGCCAACATTGTTTTACGAATGTGAAGCTTGTGTTTGTTAGGAAAAACACAAGAGCAAGGTGAATGCAGTTGGAATTATCTATGTGAGCAGGGTCGCCAACTCTTAAGTCTCAAGTGATAGTACACGGACCCAAAATGGATATTATTTTGACCAGAAGGATACTACATTTTGTTACAAGAATTATATGTCTAAAAAAAATAATGTCCGCTTAGTATACAAGTACCAATACTAGCTTTTAAGTTCGCTATAATGATTTTTATAATAAAATAATTAATGCATTATATTGTTTATTTGTAGCAGAGTCCTAAGATATTAATTTTAGGAAACCTCTCAAAATTGGATTGTACAGGTGCTGAAATTATATCATAAATAGTATCCAGATTGTATGGTTGACAACACTGTATCTAAAAAAACTTGGACTCATTTAACCTTTCCTTATCTACTTCTAACAACCTAACGTCTTCTTAGCCAGAATATATTTTTTTTAATATTACTTAAATAAGCAATCTACTGTACTAACATTTTGTTAAGTTCCTTTCTTATCCAAGATCATTAAGCCAACACACATGTGATGATTCAGACTTTTTTTTAATACTTTTACAGGTATAAGTATAAAATGCTGAGTATTGAAACTCAAAATGGAGGAAAGATCGCATTATTTAGAGCAACAAATATCTGATACCTTTGTTAAGGAAGAAATTAAATTAGAACATGAGGTAAGATTTTAAATAAATAAAGTATAAATAATAATTTATTAGAGACCTTTAGTTTTGACACATGGCCAGAGAGATTTATAAAGCATAGCGTATTTTTTACAAAATAAACTAGACTTAGTCAACGTTCTTGCTTTGGTAATTTTGATCAACGTGGAAATTATATAGGGTTGTTGAGGTAGGTCTTTACTCTATAATTAGGAAAGGTTTTGCTATACATTTGGCACAAGAACCAAACTTGTCAACCATAGTGCCATGACTATTACAATGACTTTTTTTTTTACATTGACATTCTACTCGTGACAATAGTCGAGGAGTCCAAGTTTTTATACTATCATTCAATTATCACTGTTGGTAGAGAGATGAACATTGTAAGGAGTGCAATTTTTATCTATTAAATAAATATTTACTATTTTTTGGTTTTCAGGCTGAGCTGGACACTCCAGAATATGTGAATGTGGCGGTTAAATCTGAAACACTTGAAATCTGCGAGTCAGAATCTGTGAGTAGTTTCCCTTTGTCCAAATTCATACATGAGGTTAGTTTTCCTAGCTTGATCGCAATGAAAGAAAAACATCAATTAGAATAACTATTTGTATTGAAATAGTAAAGGGTAAATTTTACATAATAACGAGATTTTTTTTAGTGGTCGCATGTACAAAAATGTGTATAGGAGATTTCTCTTGATAAGTAAACATTTGTATAGCTATCTATAAGCAATAAATGATAAAGAAAACTGTGTTGTAAACATAGATAAACTGCAAACTGTAAAACCCATGCCACACAAAATTGTCAGGAGATTACTTAAAATGCAAATATACTTTAATCTGAGTAAAGTCAAATGTTATGACGAGCACTTAAAATAAATTATTATTGCATTACGTTAAGTCTTTGTAAATAGTGAGGTCAGGGTTATAATCCTTGCGGAGTAGGCCTACACTTAAATTAATTTATCCATTATTTCAATACCTATATAACAGGGTGACCAAAAAAAACTATATTTTTAAAATCTTTGACTATCCCAGGTTTTTCAGAGCTAAATTGTTTTTCTAACCACTATGCCTATATATATAAATATTAAGATTATTATAAAAATTATTTTACTAATTACAATTTAATTAAATAGTATTTTTTAGACATGTTTATTTATACATTCTAAAACTATGGCACTATGAAGAGGTTAAAGGATTTCAGCAATGGATTCATGGACAGAGAAATCTAAGCAAAATTTAATTGAGATATTGAGCCATTAAAACATCATCTTACACCAGTATAGTTTAAAATTATTTTAGTAAGAGAAAAAAAAAATTCTCTTCTAACTACAACGTAATTGAATTCTCGCGCTCAACTATGTTAAAGGTGATTTGTGGTGTGTATTGACTTGAAGAAAAATACTTTTCTGAATATTATAAATAAAAGTTTTTTAATTTTTTTTAGCAAATACGGAACAGCTAAGAAATATTATAAATTTCCCTTATGCTTACATGTTCCCTGATGATGCAAATTCTGTGATATTAACATGTTTTCCAGGTCGCTAGACAACCTGGATATCAACCCTAATTAGAATTGTATTTATTTTTAATACAAGTTGTTAAACCAATAACACTTAATGCCATTGACAGGGGATCAGCTTTTGAAAGAGACCAGTTTTTTCTATGAATTATATATTCAATATTTTGTTGTTTCTAGGATGAGTTGAAATCTCCAGAATATGTGAATGTATCAGTTAAATCTGAAGTATTTGAAACCTGTGAGCCAGAATCTTTGAGCGGTTTACCTTCGTCCAAAATCAAACAAGAGGTAGGTCTATGCCATGCAATGATTAAACCCAAAATGTAGTTCCTATCTAGTGATTGATCGGTTTTTATTTTTAGTGTTTTAATTTTACCACTTTATAGCTTAACAATCTAATTCGAACAACCGATGTGTGCATAAGGATAAATTTTAGACCTGAATTTATCACTGTCTTTATGTAACTACCTATCTATATTACTCTTAACATTGTTTCTATAACCATAAGGCATGGTTCCCTAGACGTGACCAAGACACTTATATCTCGACCACAACCGCAGTTGCTGAGGTGGTGAAATGTGGTTGAGGAATAAAGTGTTTTCCTATAATAGACTGACAATCGCTAATCGTATTTAATTTTCCATGGAGTACTAATAGTTCCTCAGGTTTAAGAATGTTTTTATTTTCTTTTGTTATTTTGTAGCACTTGACTTTTTTGAGATTTATATCCATGCGTTTTCCTTCACATGCTGGTCCCGGTACAATGGATAAGGTTTATCAAAAATTTAGGGATTTCTTGCCACATGTTCAATCAAACTGTCATCATATTCTAGGGAGAGTTCTAACAAAATTTTCAAAATAAGTCATGACCACACGTGAAACAAAATTTAAACTATAAAAAGGTACATGCCTTCTTGGTGGTGTAACTGCGACCAGACTGCTTCCTGAGGGGGGTCAAAAGTTTTATAGACTGGGCGGTGGGTGTCAGTGAAGCCAAATATTGAATCTTGGCTATATAAACTGGGGGTAATTTTCCACATTTAATTCATTATAATGATGTTCTCATCACCTCAGTCATTAAAGTCGGTACATAAACAACCTTCATTAGATTTTTATTTACTACTTAAAAAAAGAATCATTCTCACCAAGTTTTACCTTCTTTTGATCATTACAGACATTTTAAACCTTCATTGGTGGCTTTTGGCTCTAGATGTAAATATATAATTTACCTTATTTACATATTTGAACTATGTAAGGTGTCGCTTATGTCGGATTGTATACATAATATATTCAAAATACCATAAATAATATATTGTGTTTCTTTATATTACAGTTAGATACAGAAGATCAAATCTTTTCACAACCCCACAATGAATCAAATAAACTTCCAATTATTTTAGATATATCAGACTGCGATGAAACTGAGAATCATTCTTTGATAAACAAACATGTTACAATCAATAAGACATGCACGCTTAAAGAATGCTGTACAGACCCTAAGCAAGATGTTTCGCAAGTAGGTAAATTTTATAAGCGAAAGTGCAATGTAGATCTTTGTTCAAAACAAGCCAAGAAAGGTGGATTGTGTATTTCTCATGGTGGCAAACAAAATCCCTACAAGTGTGGAGCAGATAATTGTTCTAAACAAGTTATGAAAGGTGGATATTGTATTTCACATGGTGGTAGATATTATAAAAAAAAGTGTGGTGCGGATGACTGTTCTAAGCTAGCTCAGAAAGGTGGCTTTTGTATTAACCATGGTGGTAAATGTTATTTGAGAAAGTGTCGTATAGATGATTGTTCTAAGTTCGCCCAGAAAGGTGGCTTTTGTATCTACCATGGTGGTGAATGCTACATGAGAAAGTGTGGTGTAGATGACTGTTCTAATAAGATTAGGAAAGGTGACCTTTGTTTTACACATGGTGGTGCAATAGATAAGAAATGTGGTGTAGATCTTTGTTCAAAGCAAGCCAAGAAAGGTGGATATTGTATATCACATGGAGGTACATCTTATAGCAAGAGATGCATGGCTTTTGAGTGCTCAAAGCAAGCACTTAAAGGTGGATATTGTATTGAGCATGGTGGCAAACAATATATAAAGAAATGTGGTATAGATGATTGTTCCAAGCAAGCCCAGAAAGGTGGATATTGTGTTACACATGGTGGTAAACAATATCAGAGAAAATGTAGTATGGTTGATTGTTCTAAACAAGGCTTACAAGGTGGATTTTGCGTTTCACATGGTGGTAAGTATTACCAGAGGAAGTGTGGAATAGATAATTGTTCTGACCGAGCAAGAAAAGGTGGATATTGTATTACTCACGGGGGTAAAAATTATCGGAAAATGTGTGGTATAGCCGGTTGCTCTAAGCAAGCCCAGAATGGTGGATACTGTATTGCACATGGTGGTAAGCAACAACCAAAGAATTGTGGTGTAAAGGATTGTTCTAAGCGAGCCAAGAAAGGTGGATATTGCATAGCACATGGTGGTAAGCAACAACCTAAGAAGTGTGGTGTGGAAGATTGTCTGAAATATTCCAAGAAAGGTGGATTCTGTGTAGCACATGGAGGCTCTATTTATGCTAGGAAATAAATGGTGAATGGTTCTAAATGGATAAAAAAAAAGTTTTATTACTTTGTGACACTATGGTATAATTTATTTCAAGTTATTTGTAGCGAGTTGAACAAATAAAACACGATTAAGATAGATATTATTATTACTGATATTATAAGTTTGCTACAGAATAAAAGTTTGGTTTTTCTATGGGGAAAAAAGTTTTAAACATAAATTTACCCAAACATATACTAACAAATAAACTAGCAATAATAATGTTAATGATATTATATATATAAAAAGTCATAACAAATAAAGGTATATCTTATTTTAACTAGGCCTACCATATAATAATTTATATTTTTTAAAAAATGTCCAGGAAATGTTTTCTCCTACAAATAAGAACTAGTAACTTAGAATAAAAATATAAATTATTTAACGTATTTTATCTTTGATAACATTAAAAAAAAAGATTTAATTGTTATAAGAAGTACATATTTATTGCAATTAGATCACATTTGTATAATTTAATCAAAATTACACGCTTTTGTTGTCAATTCGTCTAAAATCACTCTTTCACAATATATTGTATTAACGATGACATCAATCATGATCGGGTCTAATGATGGGTATTTCTTAAATGGTTTCCCACTATACTTCCTCACAAATGTGGGTACACTTCATATAAATTCAATCTTACACATTGTCCGGTTTTGTAAATATTCATTCAAACCTAATGGGTTGTGAGAAGCAGGGGAAAAAATATATTCTATATTTATAGTGTTTTTATTTCATTAAACTATCTTCTTAATATTTTATTCTTGTCTTAGCACCACTGGTAGCAGCCAGTAGTGTAAATCAACATTATACGTTGAGCTACTAGCGTCAAATTTAATAGTTTAGTAGCTATAGTGATGTCATCAAAATGTCCACTACAATATACATACATTCATTCATATATTTAAAAATATATGCTCAATATTAATATGAAAACTATCATTACTAGAAATGCTGTTAAATTCTATGAATCTACCAGTAATGTAATCAATAATTTTGCTATAAAAATTACTTTTTTGTGTTTATTTGCATTTCAATATAGGATTAAATATTTTTCATTCTTTTGGGTTTTAAGTTCACATTCTATTACTGATACAAGTATAAATCATAGAAAAAAATATGTTACTGATTTCATTATGGAAATATTTAGAAGGTGATGTCAAAGATTGGATCCTAAAGTTAGCCTACAATTTTTGTAATTGGTACAGATCTGGAATTTTGGATTGCAATTCAAATCGCCTGGAAAGTGGGCAAGTCAAAGGAGAAACTGCGCTTTGTTTGGTGCCCGAGTACGCCTTAAGCTGGAATTCAAACGTGATCATGAAAGCACACACTAAGCTCTGTCATTATATATAATCAAAGGGAGCTTAACATTTAAGTCTTAAGCCAAACTTAAAGTAATAATTTGAATATATATATCATATGATGTACTAATTACATTAATGAGATATATATGAGGAAGGTTGAATTCAGAGGAAGTTTGGATGAATAAAGAGTGGAAAATAATTTTGTAAAACCACCCTCAGTACACCAGACCGGCATTCGAAAGCCAATCTCCCTACTACCAGCAGTCTAGTCTAACATGAAATTGATGCCTTAAACCATGCAGCCATCGAAGCAGCCCATGTAAATATATTTTAATGAAAAAGACACACTTTGCACACAGCTAGAAAATAATATGTGATGTTTGAATTAATCTATGTACACTTTGTTTTACCTGAAAAGAAGCAGTCTTACCTTGACCGACTATGTTATGGCTGTATCTTATGAACTACACCATATTGGAGCAGTGTAACGTAAGCTTTACAGCTTTCAGGGTAACTGTAATATACAAACACTGTACCAAGGACATCTTGGCTGAATCTCGCCTTAAATATATTTACTTCCTTAATCTTTATTTTTGTCCTCGCGTCTCACTACCTGTTCAGGCTGGACATATAAGAAGCTACTTAATTTATTTTTATTTTTAAGCACCGTGTCTTACCAACCTTCCGGGTCATACGCCTGTACGGTACGAAATGAAAGGGATGAAAAAGTTCTACTTTAGAAGGAAGTGAAACCACATTTGCGTGGAGAATGAGACCCACAGTACCCTGATCTCCAGTAATCAGCAGTACATTCTAAATCGAGAGTGATGCCTTAGACCAAAGGTTGGCCACCATTTTGGGCCCCAATCGACTTTTTAATTTATCAAAGTTTTTGTCCGACACCTTATCTCAGTCATTAGCAGGTCTTCCTACCGAGTTAGCTGGGAGTATTTTCTGTTCTGTATTTAGGTGAGTTTATTTTTAAGTTGTTTGATATGCTGATACGATCAGTCGGTTCAGTAAGTGCACGTTAATACTTCATATAAATAAATAATAAAGATACTACGGTCAACCATTGTTTCCTCAATGTACTTTTATATTTATTCCTTAAATTTAATCTTTCTTTAAATATTTATGTCTAGACGAAAAAAAATCTCTAGAAAAAAATTATCTATATACTACTTAATATATATATATATATTTTTTTTTTCACTGCGTCCCACTCTCTAGATTATGTGCATAACTATGAATTAGGCTAATGCTTGTATAGAAAAGGATAAATTAAGAGGAAGTGTAGCCAAATTTCCGTGCAGGTACAGTGGAAAACCACCTCCATTACACCCGAGCGGGATTTGAACCCGTATCTCCCCACCATCGGCAATCTATTTTATATACTAAATTACCTAGTATTTTTTTTTTATCAAACATCACCGCTTTTACTGATTTAAAGTTATTTTGATCATACACAAATATTATTTGTAAGTTGATTTATTTGCGAGTATATAAATGTCAAAGATCGACTTTTAAATTCCTCAGCTGAAAATTGCCGTAAGATCTACTGGACTGGTTGATCGCTATCAACCGGTTGCCAATCCCTTACTTTGACCCTCTGTTTAGTTGGATATCAACTATAAAAATGTATTAGTTTTCAGTTGCAGTTTCATATAAACGCTCATGAAAATTTAACAAGCCAAAAATTTAAGTTAATATTAGGTTGCACATACGATTTTTTTTAAATAATACATTTGGATAATTTGTGCATATTTATTGCAATAATTGTAATTGACGTGGTTCATGGCCCCCACAATAGGGGGGCTGACAGGGTTCTAGCCTGGGGGCTCGGGATTAGGGAAGGTCCGATACGGCGGGTCTGTAACATCCATAAATGTTACAATTTTTCCCCCTTAAAAAAATGCTAGCTCTCACTCCAAGAAATAACATTTCTGTAACTATCCATTCTTATAAATATCTGCTGATTACATTGTTTTGGCACAAAATTTTAGCAAGTATTGACTACAAGAACGTTGTCATACAAAGTAAAGGAATATCCCTTGATTGCACTTAGTACAAAACATGGAGTAATTACGTGACTCGTGGGACAGTATTGTTCAACAGGCAAAATTAGTTGCTGAAGCCGTAAGAGTGCAACCTAAATTTCCCAAAAAATGAAAAAAAATTTCAAAGAACTTGAAGAAGATTTCAAAATTTCCATATTTCACCCAGTAATGGCTTACTATGAATGATTTAAAGACTAGATTTGAAGCCGCAGGTACCATATGTGAATTATTCTCAACCATTTTGAACTCCCAGAACTCACTAAATGAAGAAAATATTTTCTGTCCATTAAAAACATTCTTGCATTTCCAACTTTTAAATCAAGCTAATTTAAATTCGTCTTTTTATAAATTTGTTTTACAGTTTGTCATCTATAACAATATGGCGGTATCTTCTTTCTCGCGCTTTTTTTTATAGTACGGAAATTTCAAGTTCGAATGTTTCAAGCATTGAATTATTTGTGTTTTCTTGATAAATTTATATATTTTGTTTGGTAATATTTTTATTTTTCATATACTAATTATTATGACTGAGGCATTTGTAAATGAGCTTGAGAAAAGTTAGTGCATTATAAAATGGTGGCGTTATACTGTAGTGGGAAGTACTGATACACAATTTGGTATGTAATTACTGTATTTTATCCCGCATTTGCTGAACGTAACAATAGGAATATTATTAACCTATAAACTAGATTAAATCTTAAACAAACACAACACGAAGCCCCACAACCGCTATTAATACTATATAGGGTGGTACACAATTACATGGCTGTGTTGTTAAGTGTGCTAGAGAAGTAATATTATATAGGGTGGTACACAATTATCATGCTGAATGTTGTTAGAGTTTGTTTGTGT
>CABFWB010003842.1:32295-51432 GCA_902151455.1 Timema bartmani | reverse complement strand
TATTTTATAGTGGGGTGGTTAATATTTCTCCTCTAAGTTTTTTATGTTTTTTTTTGGCTTCCCCCCCCCCCCCCCCTCCCACCACTTTTTATCACTCATTCAGATACTGGGCATTTTCAATTAGCCTAATGCTATGAGGATTGTAGAAATTAGTGGAAATATACCTGCATTATGTTGGAGGTGAAAAAGAAACAATTTAGGAAAATAGAACTCAATACACCCAATCGTAAAACCAGCCCCGATCTCCTCGTCACGCAGCATTCCAGGCCTTTACGAGCCTGACACCTTTAACCATGTGACCACAGATGCTGGTATTTAACAGTCGAGGTCGCCCGTAATTTTTATTAATTTTTTTAATATAATTTGGCCATGTAGGAATTTTATTAAAAAATTTTTTGTTTTTTAATCTGCTGGTAATTTAATAATTAAAATGCTGTTAAGTGTGATACCATGATCTGNNTTTTTTTTTTCTAGCGCCGGGATCGAAAATCTCTGGCGCACATTTCACTGGGAAGCATGAGAATACAATTTATGGGTGGCACGCAGACATGATTATTGTTGCCAAAACGGAAAAAAAAAGTAAACAATAAATAAAACTTTTTCACAACGTGGTATAATTTTTTAAAGTCTATACTATTTTGACAGGACATTCAATTTCATGTCACACTAAATTTTATGAAGTCAAGGGATATGAATCGTCTTATCTCGTAGTACATCATGCGTGCTGTCGAAGACAACTGGCTAAGAATTGAACATAAATATCTTGGCTGGCAAACACATTATCACCAAATTTTTTTCCCAGCCTGTGGCCGAGTCATTTTAATAAAATGACTCCATATCATTACATCCATCCACCATTCTTCCTACTTTGTATGCATACTTCATCTTCATCATTCTCTTTGGTATTCTTTTACCCTCCATCCTTCTTTACATTATCTATTAGTATAAAAACCAACATCGGTTGTTGTGTCGTCTAACACGTCAGAGTGTTCTATTAAATTGCCGGTGGTGGGGAGATCTGTGCTCAAATCCCAGTCGGATATAATGGGGGTGTTTTTACATCAATGAATTTCCACTATTCTTCCACAAAAGTTCAGGCACATTTTCTCTATAGATAGTACTTTCTTCATCCCTTAAATAATTAGCGTTGTTATTGAATATGTTTAACCAGAATGTTTATGAAGGCATGGCAGGGGGGGAAAAAATTTGTGTAATAAACTGGCCTATCACAATACTTAGGTGTGTTCTATTTTTGCAGTTAAAAGTGCATTGTTTGACACAATTCTGAAACCCATAATGGAGGACAGCTTCACTAATGAAGCGCAGCAAATTTCGGAAACTTTTAATAAACAAGAGATTAAATCAGAACCTGAGGTAATAATATGTTTTTCATTCAAAATTAGTAGTCTATCTCTGGTAAACTTTGTACAAATAATTTTTGTTCATTCATCTTAATTAAACAAAAAAAACTTTACTTATACAGTTTATTAAGTATTATAATTAATATTTACATTGATACACCGACCATATGATTTTCTGTGTGGAGATAATTCGTTTATCACAAAATATCATATCTCAAAATATATTTTCTACCACAATATATCATGAATTAAAATGCATTGCAGTGGACGTTATATTGTGGTAGATGATGCATTATAGTACATAATGGTACATGATGCATCACAATAGATGATATATCATGATAGATCAACGGTTCCAAACCTGGGGTCCGCAATAAATCATTTAGGTGTCTGCAAAACCAATCTAAATGGTTTTATTTCTAGTTTCATATTATATAAAAAATATTAACAATCTACTTTAACAGACCCGCCTCGGTGGCGTAGTTAGCTAACGCGCTAGTCGTGTTGAGCTCGACTGTAGATGGAGAGATTGAGCTTCGAATCTCGGTCGGGTGAACTGGGGGTGGTTTCTCCTAAATGGTTTAACCACTCTCACTCCACGCAAATGCGGGTTCACTTCCTTTATATTAAACCCTCCCAATTCCTAACCCATTATCGTAGTTAGTACTTAAGCGTATAACCCGAACGAGTAGTAAGACACGGTGCTAAATAAATAAAATAAATAATAAATACGTTAACAGATTTTTTCCGCCATAACTGTCTGATTAAACCTAATTTTTCATATATTAATATGAAATGGTTTACTGTTACGTAGATTACTAGAAATGTTTGCCAAGGTTTTTAATTTCACCTTGTAGGGTAGCGAATATTTGGAGGGGGGCAAAGCAAATTATTATTGGGTGATGCAGTCCACCAATAATTTAATGTTGATTCAGCTTACAATTATGGTTTAGTTGATTGATTTATGGCATGTTTTCTATAGCCATGATGATTGTAAATAAATACTTTCAATTTGAATTAATCCAAAAAAAAAAATTGTTAAGATAAACTAGGAAGATTTTCAAACACATTATTGAGTAGTAAGATTAATTAGGCTGTTGTGTCACTGTCAAAACCATCCCACCGCTGTTAGATGTTGATTGCTAGGCAAGAAGTCGAATAGAGGTAAGCCTATTTTTGTTACCTACACACTAAATAGTTGTTTACCCCGTTTATTGAATTAACATTTGCTCAACAGTAGGAGTGGTTAGCGGTTACTCACTTCTTATCTCCTAACCACCAATTAGAATGATGCTGCCATAAGGCCTTTGATACAGAAAAATTAAACAATCGTGTATTTTGGGAGGAGACAAAAAATACCGTGTCATTGGTTTTGTTTGTTTTAAACAACTACCGCAAGAATTGCCCAAGAGGAAAATCATTATCAGTGGTGTACAAGTTTTTTTTAATATTTTAAAGGTCCAGTATATTAGGGCTCAACAAATAACGGGTGCCATAACCACTTTTTTTTTTCTTCAAAAATAATCATTCTTATTTCTATGTTTGTTTGTTTTTGTTGTTGCTATTTTGAAAATACAAGCTTAACAAAGATTTTTCTCATGTAAATGTATATTCCAGGTAGCAAATTTTAGACACTTTTTTTTATTGAACATAGGTCATGACTTTTAACAAATATAATATTCCCCGGCCCCCTTTCTGTGTTACTTTGTTTATTTTATGCCCTTTCCCTTTTCCTCCTTGGCTGACCATAGCCATGAAAAAAAAACCTTTTATATATATATATATATATATATATATATATATAAATAACTGATATTGAACTATGGACCTCTAGCTCTGAAGTGTTACCCTAAAAAATAATAAACCAAAATACTGACCTTTTAAAATAAAAATCTTAATATTATTTCTAAGATAAATGTGAAACCATAAAGATAAATTTTTTTTTGTTCCCAGGCTGAGTTGCACCCCCCAGAATTTGTAAACATGGCAATTAAAACTGAAACACCTGAAAGCTGTGAGCCAGAATCTGTGAGCGGTTTACCTTCGTTCAAGGACAATCATGAGGTACATCAAACAGAAAGAAAACAGGGTTGATATGGGCCCGGAAAAATCTAGTGAAGTTATTTACAAATTACTAAAATTATTTAGAAATGTTCCGCGAATTAAAAAAAGTTTGGGCAAAACGCCAATGTTCTAATCATGATAATGTGGCATGGATGACAAAGGTTGAATCTAGAGGAAGTGTACCCACATTTGTGTTGGGAAAGGAGAAAACTTCATAAAACAAGGAAAAATCTCTATGTTTCATAAAGGAATTTTCAAGCCAAAATAACTAGAGGGAAAGTGAAATAAATAAAATGGTTTTCAAAACTTTTTTTTACTTTAGAATGTCTAAAAAAACTTTTACTAAACAACATCTGTTAACAGTTTGTTACAGGTGACGTTAATTTAAATGTTTTGTTTTCCCTGTGGTTAACCCATTTGGTTGCCCGGGATAGAGAAGGAGGCCTTTCGCTCCGTCATATATAGTCTTGTAGCCAGAGCATCCAGATATTTATTTGAGCAAAATAAAATCCTTCTTTTCTACTGTCATGTCAAAAAAGTATCTGGTTTATCAATAGTCACACGCTCTTAGGCATAATTCACACAATAGGCCTACCATTGATATCTCAGGACAAGGTTGGAGTTCCAATTCCGGCCATGTGTACTAAAGGTGGCTTTTAATAGATAGGTTTTCACCTACTCCTTAAGCAAATACAGATACATATCCTCTAAATATTAACTTCCCTATCCCTACCTTATTAGTGTAAGTATGCGGATAGCAGGACTGAGCGAAACTAAATTAATTTACATCCAAGAAAGATTAATGCTCAAAAAACATATAATTATATTACATTTCTAACAACAATCTTCCTAAATATTCTTCTATATACTTATTTTTAATTTCAGGTTTATTATGAGAATACATCTCTCGATAACAGCCCTATTAAGTCAGAAGTGACTGATAACATAATAACAGGTTTGCCATCCTGTAGTTTGCCTCCCATCATTGTATTGTTATGGTTCTTGGATAAAATAATATCCTGTAAAAGTTTTTTTCTCACCTGTTTAATGTGACCTGGAAAACAGGGGAATGTTAGGGCAGTTGCTTGGTCAGGGAAAAGTCAAGGAATCTCATTAAATTTCTGGAATTTTCACATATTCACTTTAAAAAATACTATAATTTTATTAGCTATGTTCTATGTAATCAGTTATAGTTGCAATTATTGAACTAAGTTCTCTTGAACAAATAATTGTGTGCCACGCGCTTTATGTTACACCCATGTATCAAGCTTTGCTTGTGTAAATTATTGTAATTTATAAGTTAAGTTTCGAGTAACTAATTTGTTAGCCAAATAACTGTGTGTTATATTTTACATACAAGTAGCGTATTGTTCACAGTTTGTTATTGGTGACGTTAATTTTACTGTTTTGTTTTCCCTGTGGTTAATCAATTAGGTCGCCTGGGTTTGAGAAGGAGGCCTTTCACCCCGTCATGTATATTATTGTAGCCAGAGCAATCAGATATTTATTTGACCAAATAAAATCTTACTGTTCTACTGATGTTTGTATTGAGTCTACCAAAACCTTATTCCCGCGTAAATTAACTAGAATTTCAGTGTAACACACTGTTTTTCCAGCTTCATCAAAGGTTTAGTAATAATCATAACAGGTGGCGAATGGCAGAGTCGCCACGTCCACGTATGGGTCTAGGGAGCCAAAGCATCACATATAGCAGAGTAGCAGGTGCAAACTTGTAGCAAAAACAAAACATGCTGATGTGTACAGTACAATGCTTAACTCAATTTTTTTCTATTTGCAACTACCTTGTCCACTCCTCCATCTCAACAAGACTCATGTTATGTTCATACATAATCTTACTCGCATTGCAACTCCTCTTTCCACTTCAGACTCCTTCATCACTTTCCAGACTTTATTTCTATCCACACTATTGTATGCACTCTCTACAGCCATAGATACTATTACAAGTCCTTCCCAAACCTATACCGTCTTTCCATCAGTGGTCTTATAGTGAAAATCAAGTCTTTTGTAGACCTCTATTCCTTAAATCCCTCCTGCTCTTCTCTCCACCTTCCTTCAAATATCTTTCTGCTAGTTTGGCATATGACACTCTTAAATTTTTATAAACGCTATTTGTTATTACCTACTTTGGTAGCCGCATGAACTAAGGCATCACACTAGCAATAGATTAAAATGTTGATGAAGGAAAGATCATGGTCTTGGTTCTAGCCAAATGTAGGTACACTTATTCTAAATTCAACCTTCCTCGTTCCCTACACACTAGAATAATTAACACATAAGTTTATAAACCATATGTGTAGTAAGATGAATTAGTTGGTCTTGGACTAAGCTTATACCTCTTCAAAGAACATTTGATTTTTATAACACAAAACCTAGATTTTTATCTGTAGTTATCACACTTTATATATCTGATCAATTTTCTACTTATATATAATATTTATTAACGTGGTCACATAGTCAAAGAGCTTGAGCTCAAAATAGTTGTTTGTCAGTGATGCCGAAGTCACGGTTCTAATCCTGCTTGTGGGAATGGTGGGTGACTTACCACCTGTAGTTTTAGTAACTTATGATTTTTCCGTCCTCTTGCCAAGATTATGTTGTTGTAGTTACTTTAAGCAAATTTCCCAATAATAAGGTGTTTATAACAATGGGTAGATTGTAGTGATTATAAAAAAAAGTTAGTTGATTAAAATTTGCAAATATATATATCATATTCTGAAAATTGAGAAATGACACCTGGACATGAGAATAGAACTTGGGACCTTTGGCTTAGTACGCCAATGCTCTAACCACTGAGACATCCAGGAATCATCTTGTGACAAGGGTCATTCTTCACTCATATTTTAAGGCAGAGTCTATAATGGGCGTGCAGAAATTGTTGCAGTGATAAGCCAACTACCGAGTTGAAAGTAGCTGCGTTATCTGATAGCTAGTGATATTAATAAATCGCACATTTGTAGCCGAAGATTTCCATATATATGGAATCTTGACCTATAGGAATTTTTAACATGCACAGTCTTTTATGGATTATTACGAACATAAACATTATTTGATTGCTTTTTTATTTAGATCTAAGTTTAAATATTTTAAATATGATTATTGTTACATTTAAAATATTTCATTTATCATTTATTATTTATTTTACATAAAATCTATTCTTTACAGATGAATACAGAAGACAATTCACCGTCACTATATTTCAACGAATCAAACATTTTAGACAGATCAAACTGCAATGAAACTGGAAACCAAAGAAAGATAAACAAAAATATAAATAAGACATGCAAGGTTAAAGAATACTATAAATACACTAAGGAAAGTGGATATTATAATAGAGTGTGTGGGGTAGACACCTGTTCTAAGGTAGCCAAAAAGGGTGGATATTGTATTTCACATGGTGGTACACATTATACAAGAAAGTGTGGTGTAAATGATTGTTCTAAGCAGGCTCTGAAAGGTGGATATTGTATTTCACATGGTGGTAAACATTATTCAAAAGAGTGTGGTGTAGATGATTGTTCTAAACAAGCTAAGAAAGGTGGATTTTGTATTGCACATGGAGATAAAATTAATACAACTGAATGTATTGTAGAGGATTGTTCTAAGCAAGCCCATAAGGGTGTATTTTGTATCTTACATGGTGGTAGAAATAATTTGAAAAAGTGTGGTGCAGATGATTGTTCGAAGCAATCCAGGAAAGGTGGATTTTGTATCTCACATGGTGGTAAAAATTATCCTAGAAAGACATGTAGTTTAGAAGATTGTTTTAAACAAGCTCAGAAAGGTGGATATTGTATTGCACATGGTGGTAAACATTCTCATAGTAAGTGTGGAGAAGATGATTGTTCTAGGCGAGCCCTAAAAGGTGGCTATTGTATTGCGCATGGTGGTAAACATTATCAAAAGAAATGTGGTTTAGATGATTGTTCTAAAAAATCCAAGAAAGGTGGGTATTGTATTAAACATGGTGGTAACAACTATTTAAGAAAGTGTGGTGTAGATGATTGTTCCAAGCAGGCACAGAAAGGTGGATATTGTATCTCACATGGTGGTAAAAGTTATTCAAGAAAGTGTGGGGCTGATGATTGTTCGAAGCAATCACAGAAAGGTGGATATTGTATTGCACATGGTGGTAAACATTATTAAAATACATAGTGGAGATTTGTGGTATTCAACCTGTGGTACGCGTACCCTATGTATGCGAAACTACCCCAAGGGGTACACCAAATTGTAAACTGCCGACGTTTTCCACACGTTCATCATAGACTCTGCCTTAAAATAAGAGTGAAGAATGACCCTGGGCACAGGACGATTCCTGGATAGCTCGGTGGTTAGAGCATTAGCGTACTAAGCCAAAGGTCCTGGGTTCGATTCCCGTGTCCAGGTGTCATTTTTCAATTTTCAGAGTTAATTGATAGTCATCATAAACACGACCACATTAACACAGGGCCAGATACTTGTATACTATTCAGTGCTGGCCTGTTATAGGTCTCGCGACTGTTGGCTATCGCTAGAATAAAGTAAATCTAAATTTTTATTATTATTGTTATTTATTTTTGGTGGAAAATAGATGTATTTTATTTCTAATAAAAGATTTAAACATAAACTTAACCAAACATTTATGTGCAGCTAAATAATAAGTTAAGTAATAATAATAATGTTTATGATGTTATACATAAAAAATCAATATAAATAAAAAGTATATCTTATTTCAACTCTCATATTATAATTCCTATTTTTCAATAAAAATATAAATATCCAGGAAATGGTTTCCCCAGCAAATAATAACTAGTAGCTTAGAATAAAATTATTAATTATTTGAGATATTTTATCTTTAATAACATTAAAAAAATACTATTTCATTTTTATAAAAAGTATTTATTTATTGTAANCCCCCCCCCCCCTAAAACAATATATTGAACTTCCGATGACATCATAAATCGTGATCAGGTGTATTGAAGGTGGTATCACATTAGCATGTTTAGTAAAATGTACCAACCCAAATGGGTAATGAGATGGGGGAAGGGGGTTTATAGATAACATTTATTATTCATAATGTTTTTTTTCCATTATTTTATGTTCAGCTACTAGTGATAAATTTCATATTTTAGTAGATATGATGATGCCATCAAAATGTCCGCTACAAAATATATTTACCTTTTTGTAATCGTACAAATAATTACTATTTGATCAATGTTAATGTGCAAACTATTATTATAAAGTTTGTTAAATGTTCTAAAACTACCAGAAATATAATTAATAATCGTGCTTGAGTCATATGTTTTTGAGTTTATTTGCATTTCAACATAAGATAAAGGCCATTGTCATTCTTTTGGGTTTTAAACACACAGACTCTTAAAGATACAATTTATAAAGCATAGAACATTTTTGGTTGTGAGTTCAGTAGGGGACTACTTAGAAGTTGACAGTATCGATTAGATCCTAAGATGAGCCTACCATTTTTGTTACTGCTACATTCTTGGTTCATTTAGATTGCACTTCATATTTCATGGGAAAATGGGTAAGTCAAAGAAGAAAGTATGCAAGCATTAATCTGGAATTCGGACATGATCATGAAGGCGCAGGGCCGCTTTATCCATTAGGCCAACTAGGTACAGTGCCTAGGGCCTACCAAACTTTTAAGGCCTACAATATTTCACTTGAAAAAATACATAAACAAAACAAACAAAAAAGGAATAAACAGCAAATTTTAATTTAAAATATTAAGTTTGATATTTGAATGAATAATCATTTAAGTTGTCAAGTTTCTCAACAGTCTCACTGATTCAATCACAGACACAATAGTGTAACAGGGTTATGTTGTAGTTGCATTGCATGGTTTTATTTATAAAAAAGTTAAATTTAGAGGAATTGTACCCACATTCGCGTCGAGGTAGATTTGAAAATCATTTTGGTAAAACCACCCTCAGTACACCCAACTGGGATTCAAACCTCTATTTCCTTATCAGTCTAATTTCTCTATTAAACTGCTTAATTTTCTTAAAAACATCACCAATTATGACTGAATAAGGTTATTTCGGTCACATGCAAATAATATCTGAAAGTACTTGATATTATTTGCGAGTTTTTTAAATCTCAAAGATCGACTTTTAATTGTGATGTAGTTTCTTTAGGCTCTTCGTCCACCTAAAAAACCAACGTGACGCGATACATCACGGGCAACTGGTTGCCCCACTTCTCGTCCCCACAAGAAACCTATTTCCTATCAGTCCTGAGAATGTAGTCGTCTGATGAGAACCTGGTTATTGGCTAAATGTACTTCAAAGTTTGTAAAAAAAGTCCAGAAACAATTTTGGATTCATCCGGCTTTTTTTTTAAGTGGGATTTTCTACCTCAATAAAAAAGATTACATTGTCTGTTTCCTTTTGTCACCCAGAAGTGGAAAACTTGCATGAAAAACTCGAAAAGATCTAAATTTAAGCTTGCACAAATGGAAATAAAAAACTGCAAAGCTCCACACCGCAATGACTAAGAACCTTCATCCACCGAGGAGCCTAAAACCAAATGATTAATCACTCACGATCAAGCGACTAATCACCTTGACGACTCATGCATTTAAACAATTCTTCACTCGTCCACCGAGGAGACTACGACTTTATCACTGGACAATACAGCTTAAGGAGACCAGACATGTTATTCACCAGGTTATAAGTTTCCTGTTAGTCATTGCGGTGTGGAGCTGTACATAGTGTTTTATTTCCATTTGTTCAAGCTTAAATTTAGATCTTTTCGAGTTTTTCATGCAAGTTTTCACTGCTGGGTGACAAAATACCACGAACAATGTCAACGAAAGAACAAACGGTTATTGTAAACTTTATTCTTAAGGTAGAATATCACGGAAATTTTTAACCACCCTTTTTCTTTGTTTGTTGTTCTTTGTTGTGATGAGCCCAAAATAATTGTTTCCGGGCTTTTTTTACGAGCTTTTAACAACATAATGCCAACAAATAGGTTCTCATCAGATGACGACATTCTCACGACTGATAGAAAATAGGTTTCTCGTGTGAATGAGAAATGGACCAACGTATAGTAAGTGACCAGTTGCCTGCGATGTATCGCGTCTTTTCGCGTTGCTTTTCTCGGTGGACAAAGGGCCTGACGGGCAACTTATAGCCTGGTGACTAACATCTTTGATCTCCTTACGATGTATCGTCCAGTGATAAAATCGTCTCCTCGGTGGACGAATGAAGTATTTTTTAAATGCAAGAGTCGCCAAGGTGATTGGTTGCTTGAGCGTGAGTGATTAATCACTTGGTTTTGGGCTCCTCGGTGGACCAAGGGCCTATCACGATCGATTGAATATTGGCGTGCGATCGACTTGTTACCAACCCCTGCCTTAGAACATTTATTTGTTGTTTTTATATTGGAACATTTTAGAACTATTGTAATTCTTAGTTTTCAGTTGCAGATATAAATAAATTCTCATTAAAATTTACGAAGCCACCAATTTATAACAAGTACCTACTAGGCGCTCATAATCTGGTACCTGTTTCGAAGCATTTCTGAAATAATCATTCTTTTCAGTAATTAATGTTTATTTATTTTAATTATTTGATAAAAATATGTTCTTAGAAACGAAAAGAAAAAAATGCTTTCTGTCTTGATTTCTATATTTTCCATTTATTGCATTTAATTTTGTAATGTGTAATTTATTTACGTTGTCATCTACACTCCCACAGCAATATGGCGGAAATAAGGATGGCAATTTCCCATTATATATAGCTGAATTTATAATTGATATATCGAAAGTGACGGTATATCGATCAAGCTATATTGATTCCGTCGTTTTCCTATATTATATTGAATGGCATTGGTTTGCGGGAACTATATTGTAATATTATTCCTTGCCATTTTTCACGTTTTTATGTTTTAACTAGCTATAGAAAATAGCAGACAAGGTTTGTAAAAATATAAATTAAATTGATCCAGTTAATATAAAACAAAAATTGTTAAATGTATTTGTATTCACAAGCCCTAATGATTAACCTGCTATATTCAACGTATATTAATAAATTGATCGATATATTGAAAGCTAAAATATCGATGTTTAGTAAATATATCGATGTATCGTTGACAAAACTCGCCGCAAGCTTCTTTCTATCAGTTTTAAAAGGGTAGGGGAATTTCATTTTCTAAGTTTCCGAAACTTTATTTAGGCGTGTTTACAAGTTTTGTATATTTTGTTTGATGATACTTTTATTTATCAGAAATTATGACCAAGTCATTTATAAATGAGCTTGAAAAAACTTAATGCATTATTAATTGTGGAGTTATACTGTATAGGGAGGTACACTATTTTGTATTTATTTATTGTAATTATCCAATAATTGTTGAAACTACTTATTATACCACTACATTATTATTATTATTAGCACCGCGTCTGACTATCCGTTCGGGTTATACGTACTTCACTAATTTATAATGGTAGGGTGATTGCGAGATGAAATGAAGGACCTACAGTTCAACATGGGATCCGAACCACGGTGAAGGCCTGGCATTCCACACATTCACAAGTCGTGATTGATACACGTCTTGTCAAAGGTGAAGGAAGGGTTTGGCAATCAGATAACAATGAACTTTATGAAGTCCAACAGTTATAAATTAGCTGACCTTGAGGTCTAGGGGTAAGGGGTCGGACTTCTGTGCTGGGGATCCAGGGTTCAATCCCGGCACAGATTTATCTGATCACCAAACCCCTTCCTTCACCTCTGACAAGACGTGTATTAATCACAACTTGTGAATGTGTGGAATGCCAGGCCTCCACCGTGGTTCGGATCCCACGTTAAACTGTAGGTCCTTCATTTCATCTAACAATCACCCTACCATTACACATTAGCGTAAGTGCGTATAACCCGAACGGGTAGTAAGACGCAGTGCATCATATGTGCTGTCAAAGACGACACGTTATGAACCTAGAACATAAATATCTTGGCTAGCAAAATACATTGTCATCATCAACTGTTTACAGCCTGTAGCCGGGTCCGTTTAGTAAAATGCCTCCATCATCCTTCTTAATTTGCTTCCATTCTTCTCCTCTCACTTGAACACTTTCTTGTTATCTGCTACTCCCATCTTTTTCTCTGTCTCTCTTGCTGTATTTTTTCCTACATACTTTATCTCCATCATTCTTTTTTGTTTTCTTTTATCTTCTACTTCCTCAATATTTTATATAATAGAAATACACATTGGTTGTCGCAGGGTCAAACACTTATTGTGCTATATATTACATTGGCTGTGGTGGGGATATCCGGGTTTAAATCCCAGTTGGATATAATTAGTGTGAGTTTTCATTAGGTAATAGTTTTCCACTACTCTTCCGCAAAAATTCAGCTACATCATTTTCTCTGTATTTATTACTTTCTTACATGCCTCGGTTGAGTAATTAGCTAACGCGCTAGTTTCATGTTGAGCTAGACTACCGAGGATGGGGAGATCGAGGTTTGAATCTCGGACGGGTGAAAGGGGTGTGGTTTTTCTTTAATTGTTTTTCACTCTCCCTCCACACAAATGCAAGTTCACTTCCTTCATGTTCAATGTTCCCATTTCCTAAACCATTAGTGTATTATTATTTTGGTCATCCCTAACATATTAGCGTAAATATTGTACGTGTTCAACCAGAATTTGTACTAAGACACGACAGGGGAAAGAATTGTTTGTAATAAACTATTTGATCACAATACTGACGTGTGTTCTATTTTTGCAGTTAAACGTGCGTTGTTTGATGTACAATACTGAAACCCAGAATGGAGGACAGCTTGAATAATGAAGGGCAGCAAATTTCTGAAACTTTTATCAAGCAAGAAATTGAATTAGAACATGAGGTGGGCTAATATTTTGTTTTTAGGTTAAGAACTAGTAACTTTGGTAAACTTCAGGATAGTTGTCAAAACTAATTTAGATTTTTTTTTTTTTAAAATAATAACTTTTTTATTGTTTATTTAAAAAAAAAATATCAGCCTAACAAAAATGTCTTCACTCAAATGTTTATTCCCTCTTAGTAAATAATATGCCTACGACATTTTGTTTATCTCCCACCTGCCCTTGCTACTCCCCAAACATAACAATGAAAACATTTTTAAAAGCTGTACCTATAACTAATTGTTGAACTAGGGACCTTTAGCTTTGAAATCTTGCCCTACATAATACTCACCTTTCAGAATAAAAATCTTAGTTTGATCTGTAAGAGTAGCATAATCCCGGTTTTTTTCATCCATTACTGTTTCCAGCCTGTGGTCAGTTTTTTATTCAAGCCATATATTTTCCACTACCGACTTGCTAGGCCTGTCGTAGCTTAATGTCATATATAATATAACTTAAGACTAGGACAGGAACAACATCCAGTTTCCCAGCTTTAATTTATCACTGTGAAAGGGTAAACCCACATTTCACCAGTGATATATTTTCGGCCATGCTGATAATCGAACGCAGGACCCTTAGCTCAGTAGGCAGACACCCAATGAGCTAATGTGTCGGACCCGTTTAGAAATCAATGGCTTTGTTTCTTGTCATGTGCCATTGGCATTTGTTGGACTGTGATTGTGAATGAGAATTTTGTTGGTGACCCTCATAATTTGCTAGGAGGATTTCAAATAAAGACTCTATAGTAGATAAAATATTTACTCCGATGAAAGTGTGAAATTTTCCTTCATTTGAAGATTTCATTATAAACATTTTTTTGTTTATACTTTTTCGTTATTTGTTGGTGCCCATGGGAATTTTCAGTCACTAAATATTTATGCACCCTTTTTGTTTCGAGGCTATCTGTTTGCGAAATCTCAGCTTCCCATTCTTCTTGTGTTTGATTTTTTTTTTTTTTACTTAGTAGGCTTATTTAAAAAACTAAATTTGGGGGCTCTCCATGGAAATTTTTGGCCACCACGGGTTCCTATATCCTTTAGGGTGAGGGGCTACCTGCCTGCCTGAAAGATTTCAGCTTCCTTTGTCTTTTCTGGACTTTAAGAATTTTCAACTTTTGTAATTTGAAGGAAAAACAAAAATTTGGTGACCCCCACAGGAATTTTCAGTCACCATGTATTCCTGCACCCTTTTGTGTTTGGAGCTATTCACCTGCAAAATTTCTGATTGCTAGGTATTCTGGCTTTCGAGATTTTTTCACCTATACAGAGAAACTAGTAATTATTTTAGTCGAGATAAATATATATTATGGTGGGTTTTTTTTCAGGCTGAGATGCACCCCCCAGAATTTGTAAACATGGCAATTAAAACTGAAATACCTGAAAGCTGTGAGCCAGAATCTGTGAGCGGTTTACCTTCGTTCAAGGACAATCATGAGGTACATCATACAGAAAGAAAAGAGGGTTGAACAGATCTGAAAATATTCGAGGAAATTATTCAAAAGTTACTGGAAATATCCAGAAATTCTCGCAATTATTTGCCAATTTTTTTTAGCACCACATTTTACTACCTATAAACTAATGTGTTAGGGATTAGGAAGGCTGAATTTAGAGGATGTGTATCGGCATTTGCATGGAAAAAAGAGTGGAAAACCATTCAGGGAAAAACCGCCTTCAGTACACCCGGCCGGGATTAAACCCCGATCTCTCTGTCATTGGTAGTCTAATCTATTGCGAGAGTAACTCCTTAGACCACTTGGCCACCAAAGTGGGTCAGCAATCGATTTACTCACTCGATTTTTTTGGAACAAGAATAAAACTTTTTTTTTTTATCATAGACATATCGATATTTTTTTTTTATTTACCTTTCCTACATGATAACTTAACTTGTTTGTAAAAACCAATTTGTTAATTTCTCTCCATCTCTCCTCGTTATTTTGACTCTAAAATTCCTTTATGATTCAAAGTTAAAACATTATCTTGTTTAATCAATGGTCACACGTTCTTAGGCGTCATTCACACAGTGTCCTGGATTTCTGGAGGACATAGTTGGGGTTCGAATCCTGGCCAAGTGTGCTGAAGGAGGTTATTTCTTCTATATAATGTATTACTTATCATTGCTCCATCAGTGTAAATATGTGAATAGAAAGACTCGCTACTCGCTTTGGTGGCTGCATGGTCTAAGGCGCCACTCTCAAAATAGATTAGACTGCTAAAGACAAGAAGATCAGGGTTTGATACCGGTTGGGTGCACTGAGGATGTTTTTCCCACTCTCCTTTTACACAAATGCGGGTACACTTCCTATAAATTTGATCTTCATAATGCTTAACACATTAGTGTAATTAGTACTTAAGCATATGACCCGAACGGGTAGTAAGACGTGGTGCTAAAAAATACTCGCAGCAAAACTAAGTTAATTTACATTCAAGAAAGATTAGTGCTTAAAAAATATATAATTATATTACATTTATCACGACAACCTTCTTAAATATTCACGTATTTATTTAATTATTTCTAATTCCAGGTTTGTTACGAGAAAGCGTCTCTCGTTAACGACCCTATTAAGAGCGAAGTGTCTGATCACGACTCTAACGACATGATAACGGGTCTTCCATCTTGCAGTTTGCCTCCAATCTTTGAAGACATCAAGGTACTGTGAAGTGTTTCTAGTTAAAATAATATCCTGTAGTCGCAGTGTGAAAATGTCTTTACAAGTTCTAGATTTTAAAACTGCATCTTCCTAAACGGTGGGAATAAAATAACCATTGGTTTGGTACAGAGGGTTGAATAACAAGGGTGGAATTACGGGGGTGGGATGATAAGAAAATTATGTGGAAAAAAACCAGGATTTGGGAAACATGGCTATATCAAGTCAATAATTATTTTCTGAATTATGAAGGCAACAACCTGGCAACCAGCCTCGATGGTGTAGTTGGCTAACGTGCTAGTTTTGTGTTGAGCTAGACTGCCGAGGACAGGCAGGATGATGTTCGAATCTCGGTCGGGTGAACTGGGGGTAGTTTTTCCCTAAATGGTTTTCCACTCTTTCTTCACGCAAATGCGGATTCACTTCCTCCTAAATTCTACCTTCCCGATTTATAACCCATTTGCGTAATTAATACTTGAGCGTGTAACCCGAATGGGTAGTAAGACGCGGTGCTAAATAAAAAACCTGACGAAATATAGAATATCTAGTAATGATCATAATGTTCTGTAGTAGTGTTACGTAGGGGTGCTCGAAGCTTTAAAACTTTGACTTGGCTTTAAAAAAAATTAATCCAGCTTTGTAGCTTCGCCAATAAAAATATTGACAGCTAAAATATTTTCTTTTTCCTATCACTGCGTCTAACTACCGGTTCGGGCTATACGCTTGTGTACTAATTACTCTAATAATTTTAGGGCTTAGGAGGGTTGTATTTAGAGGAAATGTACCCGCATTTGCTCAGACGGAGAGTGAAAAACCAGTCTCTCTACACCCGACCGAGATTCGAACCTCGATCTCCCGTCATCTGCACTCCAGTTCAACATGATGGTTAAAACCATGCGGACACCGAAGTGGGTAGCTAAAATATTCAATTTATGTTTAATTGCCGCCATGTGAGTTGTTTTGTATATTACAACTTAATATTCATTTAAAAAAGATCTCAACTAATTTAATTGTAAGTTGTGATAGTAGGTAGCTGTCCGACAGCTAAGCTCAGTCAGTAGCGTGTCTGTCTACTGAGCTTAGAGTCCTGAGTTTGATTCCCGGCATGGCCGAAAATTCATTACTAGTGAAATGTGGGTTTACCTTTTCACAATGATGAATTAACGGTCGGGGGACTGGATGTTGTGCCTGTCCTAGTATTAAGTTATATTATAAGGCATATGAAGCTACGACAGGCCTAGCAAGCCGGTAGTGGAGAATATATGGCTTGAATAAAAAACTGACACAGGCTGGAAACATTAATGGATGTTGAGTAAAGATAGTAAATGCCGGTAGCTCAATTTATCAGAATAAAATGAAAAATTACACACATTTGTGCAATTAAAAAAAGTCCAAGAAATGTATGTGTGCAAAATTGTATAAATAACCACAACATAATTTTTTTCTAGTATAAAACCACCAGTAAAAAATATTCAAACTTCGATTTGGTTTTGAGAATACTTCATACACTCTATTCAAGTTTGCTTCGAGTTGATAAAGTTAACATCATGCACCCCTTGTGTTACCTCCAACTAAAAAGTTATAAAATTGCAAATAAAAATGTAAATAGGACAAACCAAAATCTAAGGTTAGTTTTCCCCTGCGTCGATGGGCAACGCAACCAGCTTCGGTGGTTGAATGGTCTAAGGCATTACTCTCATGTTAGACTGGCCTGCTAGATTGGCAGTTCCAATCTCGGTCAAGTCCACAGAGTGTGGTTTATTCCTAAATGTTTTCCCCTATCTCCTTCCTCACAAATGCGGGTACATTACCTCTAAAATGCTTCCTTCCTCATCCCTACCCCATTAGAATAATTACAGTAGAATCTCGGAAATTCGATAACTCGACATTCTGTATAACTCGACACGCGCACCCAGGTGTTGACGCAAGTCATCATAATCCAAGGTCATTCAACTGTATAACCTCTCAGTTTGTATAACTCAAGGGGAACAGTCGTACTGCGGTTTTTGTACAAGTACGGGAAAATGTTGTTTTACTCAAAATCTGATAAATAATAATCATCAAACCAATAAATAATAATAATAATAATACCCGCCTCGGTGGCGTAGTTAGCTAACGCGCCAGTCGTGTTGAGCCCGACTACCGAGGACGGGGAGATCGAGGCTCGAATCTCAGTCGGGTGAACTGGGGGTGGTTTTTCCTAAATTGTTTCCCACTCTCCCTCCACGCAAATGCGAGTTCACTTCCTCTAAATTCAATCCTTCCCAATTCCTAATCCATTAGCGTAATTAGTACTTAAGCGTATAACCCGAACAGGTAGTAAGACGCGGTGCTAAGTAATAATAATAATAAATAATAATTTTATTCACACTGTAGTTTTTTTTGTTTGTAGCTGTGTAATATATTTTAATAATTCCTAGTAAACATTGTTAATACTAATTTAAAAAAAGATGTTTGTTTAAATTTTAAAACTTAGTGTTATTCATAAAAAATATTAATAGAAAAATGAGAGGGGAAAGAAGGATGTGACCTACTTTTTACTCGGGAACTTAAGGAAATGATCAGGGGAAATCGGGGAAAGTGTCGGAAATTTCATTGGTCGACTCAACGCACAGTGCCTATACCTTAAAACTTTATTTTGAAGAACAACAATGCGTATTTTATTGTTACTATATGAACGCTAGACATAATATTTTTGCAAAGAAGCGCCATCCTTTGGCATTTTCATGCCACTCAGCGAAGCACTTTGCTGAAGAATGCGGTTGACAGAAAAAAAAGGGGTGAAGCGTTATTTGCAACAGAAAGTTTCTGCAATGTTTTGAGGAAAGCAACACAATCTATACTGTTGGGTTTGTAATATTAGTATTGTACACTAGGTGACCCGGCGGTCTAGGGGTAAGGTGTCGGACTTCTGTGCTGCGGGTCCGGGGTTCAATCCTCGGTCCTGGCACATATATATCTGATTGCCAAACCCTTCCTTCACCTCTGACAAGATGTGTATTAATCACAACTTGTGAATGTGAGGAATGCCAGGCCTCCCACCGTGGTTCGGATCCCACGTTAAACTGTAGGTCCTCCATTTCATCTCACAATCACCCTACCATTACACATTAGCGTAAGTGCGTATAACCCGAACGGGTAGTAAGACGCGGTGCTAATAATAATAATAAT
>CABFWB010003842.1:13061-32286 GCA_902151455.1 Timema bartmani | reverse complement strand
TTTTTGTCAGCCTGTCCCCTCTACTCTTTTTTTCCTGTAACTTATTTTCATTCGGTAAGGCAGCTATCTCTCCATTGTCGCCATCATATCATGGAGGCTTTGGAGTTGAACTGCCATTTTGTTTTGTTGAATTATAGTTTCCTTTCTAGACAAATTCGGTATATCAGTAATTGGGAGATTTTATGTTGATGCTAGTTGGCTTTGTAAGTTCTGTCGCCCGCTTCGGTGGCCAAACGGATTAAGGTGTCACTCTCGTGTTAGACTGGCTTGATGAAGACGGGAGATCAGGGTTCAAATACCAGTCGGGTATACATAGGGTGGTTTTTTTTCTTAACTCTACATTTTAGTGTAATTAGTACTTAAGCGTATAACCCAAATGGGTAGTAAGACGCGCTGCTAAATAATAAATAATAATAAAAAATACATTCATATGAATATGGACATTATCTCTAAAATGTTTTCATCCTCATCCCTACCCCATTAGAGTAAATATATACACATGTATAACCTGAACAGGTAGTAAAATGTGGTGATTAAAAAAAAAGTAAAAGTCCGTTAACTTTGAAATAACTCACTTTTGTCGAAACGCGTATGAATTAATTAATATGCCGCCAACAGCTTTGCACCAGTCAGCATGTAGGCGAAGACGCCTAGGTTCATCTTGGTTGGTTTGTCAATGACAGGGAAATAAGATTTAAATCCCAGACCAGTATTTTTTTATTATTAAATCTAAATGGCTACTTATTATTATTATTATTAGCACCGCTTCTTACTACCCGTTCGGGTTATACGCACTTACGCTAATGTGTAATAGTAGGGTGATTGTGAGATGAAATGGAGGACCTACAATTTAACGTGGAATCCGAACCACGGCGGAGGCCTGGCATTCCTCACATTCACAAGTTGTGATTAATACACGTCTTGTCAGAGGTGAAGGAAGGGTTTGGCAATCAGATAAATCTCTGCCGGGACCGAGGATTGAACCCCGGACCCCCAGCACAGAAATCTGACACCTTACCCCTAGACCACCAGGTCACCTAAATGGCTACTTAATCTTCCTCCGCATAAATGTGGTACTCTACCTTTAAATTATTATATCTTCCTTATTCTTATCACATTAGTCTAAATAATTTAGATGATCAGTAAATTTGAGGGACTGGGACCAGTACATCTGCACTAGTCAAAGGTGCAACGATATATTATAATAGTTAGGGAAATTATAGCTCTGAATAAATTAAGGGAAAATTTATATATAGTTAAAATAGATTTAGGATATTTGTAAACAACATTTAAAAACAGAAGTCCAACACCTTAGCTCAGTCGGTAGAGTGTCTGCCTATTGAGCTAAGTGTCCTGAGTTCGATTAACAGCTGGGGACTGGATGCTGTTTCTGTCCTAGTCTTAATTTATATTATAAGTCATATGAAGCTACGGCAGGCCTATCAAACAGGTAGTGGAAAAATATACGGCTTGAATAAAAAACCGACCACGGGCTGGAAACGGTAACAAATGTAAAAATTTTAAATCATTTAACATATCGAAGTGGGATCCAATAAAATTGTAGCAATTATTGAAGAAATTTTAGTCCTGACTCAAAAGAGATAGTGTACAAGTGCTATGAACTTATAATAATAAAAAAAATTAAGGAAATATTTTAAAATCTCGGAAATAATACATGTACTAAAATAATTTTATTTTATAAAAAGTTAGATGTCATAGTCGTTTAGAAATGAGCCACTAAGAGGCATGATGTATACAATAATGTGTATTTCTTGTCAAAAATTGGAAGATGCTGTACAATTGACGTTAGAGAAAAACTTTATTATATGTCTCTAATGTTAACTGTCCAGCAGCTACTTGAATGAAAAAGTAGAGGCTCCGGTATAAAAAGCTGAGATTAACAACCAAAGGTGGGTATTTTTTGTGCTGACAACATGACACCCTCTATCTGCATAAGTTGGTACTATCTTTGCGAACAGACGGTGACTGCTCAGTCGGTATGGCAAGCTGGCGCCATGAGGTTTTTTAAACTTATTGGGTTTTTTTTTTGTGTACTACATCTTTCTATGAGCTATCCACATATTTATACTAATTTATTAAGAATCTGGAAGGTATTAGTGTTAATGTATCCACATTTGCATGGAAGTAAAGTGAAAAAGCATTTATTAAAATGCACTTTTAGTAGACCTGACCTGTATTTGAACCTCGATCTCATCATCGGCAGTTCAGTCTATTGTGAGAACGACACCTATGATTGTTTGACCACTGTAGTGGGTATAACTTGATGAAAATATTCATATCACGCATAAGATTTTTTTTTAAAACTAAACATAAATATCATATAGAGGTGCTGAAATATCACAATACACGTTTTTATAAACTTATACTAGCACATTAGATTAGATGTCAAAATATTTGTTAAGTTCATTTTAGCATTTTAAAATGTGTTTTACGCACATTAAATAAAACAGTGTCGATATCAGTAGTCTTGGGGTGAAAGGCTCGCCTCAGGATCCGATATTCTTTGGTTCAAACCCAGCCAGGGTCGACAGATTTTTTTTGCTTGATGAAAATCCGTAGCATAACTTCCTTCGGATGGAGAAGTAAAGTCATCATCTCCATGTCGATTGTGATGTGTAAAAGAACCTTGGGAGGTATGGGAAGATACCTTTACCGGCAAAATTGGTAGGCACTTTCGCTCTCGATCATAGAAATTATCATGTGCTGATATAATTGGTCGGTTCAGAAAGTGCACGTTAAATACCCCACATAAACAAACTAAATAGGACTTTTTGCGACATTTATTATTTTACTTTTTATATGAGAATAATGGTCAATCATTTTGATTTTAATGGGAAATAGCGATTTAAAAGAAAATATTTCTCTATTAAGCAGCAGAAGCCTGAAATTGGCAGGGGAAAAGTACCAACACTGCGCAATTATAATTTTTTCCTCAATATTCCCAATCTAGAAAATTTTATTTCTATCAACCAAAAACCATTCATTGATAAAGGAAAAGTAAAAAGTATGTTAGATCTCGCGATTATGACCAAAGGCCAATATTTTAAATTTAAGAATGACGAATTCAGCCGTAGTTTTTTCTACCCATAGTACTATACCGTTTAACCTAGAGTTGACCCCTTTTTTACTATTTTTATCCGTAAAAGGCATTTTATTTACCAACTTTCAATACCGAAACAATCCGCTTCGGTTGCCGCATCGTTTCGCAACAGACTAGACAGTTGATGACAGGGAGAACAGGGTTGGATCCCGGTCGGCTGTATTTAGGGTGGTTTTACCTAAATGGTGTTCCACTCTCACTTCACACAAATGTGAGTACACTTCCTCTAAATTCAAATTTCCTAGTCCCTAACACATTAGAGTGGTTAGTATATAGGTGTATAACCTAAACGGGTAAGAGACACTCTGTTAAAAAATAATAAACGAAATACAACTTTTTACTTAGTGAAATCCAATCATTTCATTTACTAATATTTGAGTCTCTTAATGTATCGTGAAATTTTATTATTGAAATAAATTAAAAGCTCCACACCAAGTTTCATATTTTTTTAAAAAAGCTTTACTCTAGTTATTTATTTTGCATTACAGATGGATGTGGAGGAGACAAAAATTCCACACACCCCCGAAGACTCGAATATACCTGTTCAGAAAACGAATAGTTCCGACACTATTCCGATATATCTTCTTCTCCTTAAGCGAAAGGATAATCTACCGAAACGATACGAAGCCCCTCTTGTTCGCAAGTATCGTCGAAATGACGGTCAACGCGCGGCACTTGANGCAAGTATCGTCGAAATGACGGTCAACGCGGGGCACTTGAAAACGGCCCAGAAAAATCCGGTTCGAAAGGTGCTCCTTGCAAGAGGCACGGAAGCGCTCGCAAATGTAAGACGGAAGGCTGCCACAAGTTTGCTAAAAACGGCGGCCATTGCATATCTCACGGAGGGAACTCTAAGACTTGCGAGGTGGAAGGATGTATCAAGTATCCTCTGAAAGGTGGACGCTGCAAGGCGCACGGGGGCAACTATAATCATTTGAAATGTAAAACTGAAGGTTGCTCCAAGTACGCTATGAAAGGCGGCCATTGTAAACCCCACGGAGGATGTTCAAAAGAGTGTAAGGTCGAAGGGTGCACAAAGTATCCTCTAAAAGGCGGGTTTTGTAAGGCGCACGGCGGCACGGTTCACGACTGTTTGAAATGTAAGACTGAAGGCTGTGATAAGCTCACCCAAAGAGGCGGTTACTGCGTAGCACACGGAGGGAGCTCGAAGAAATGTGGCACGGAAGGGTGTACTAGGATTGCGCGAAAAGGCGGACATTGCAACATGCATGGGGGTACTCGCATAAGATATATATGCAGAACAGAAGGCTGCGATAAGTTGGCTCAGAAAGGCGGGCATTGTATATCGCACGGAGGGATATCGAAAACGTGCAAAGTAGAAGGGTGTGATAACCATCCGCTGAAAGGTGGAGTATGCAGAACGCACGGAGGCACATTTTACGGTAGTTCAAAGTGTAAAGCGGAAGGGTGCTCCAAGCACGCTCTTGTTGGCGGTTATTGCAAACCACATGGTGGAAGGTCACACAAGTGCAAGATGGAAGGGTGTGATAAGTACCCTCTAAAAGGCGGGCACTGCAGGATGCATGGTGGCACTACCTTCGATTGTTTAAAATGCAAAACGGAAGGATGTGACAAGTTTTCTTATAAAGGCGGGCATTGTATACTACATGGGGGGAGGCCTAAAAAATGTAAAACTGAAAGCTGTACTAGGAGGTCTCTTAAAGGCGGACATTGCAAGCTGCACGGAGGCGATTATAATAATTTACAGTGTAAAGCAGAAGGCTGTTTGAAACGGGCTAGGAAAGGGGGCCATTGTATTGCACATGGAGGTGTCTCGAGGAAATGTAAAATGGAAGGCTGTGACAAGTACCCTCTGAAAGGCGGGCACTGCAAGCTGCATGGAGGAACCATTTATGATTGTTTTATATGCAAGGTCGAAGGCTGTTCGAAGCGTGCTAAGAAAGGCGGCCATTGTATAACACACAGAGGAAGATGAAGAAGAAAAAAATGCTAAACACAAAATGTTGAAAAATGAATGCTCTAAAAGATATAGATTAAAAGACTGGTGGAGGTGCTCCTTTCGTATGTAGACATAAAATAGGGATTTTCAATTACTTGAAAATTCTAGTTTGAGTCGAATTTTAGCAGCTGCTTGAACTCAACAATTTTTTTAAACTAAAAAAAATTTGAATACTCGGAATTTTTAATATTTCTATCAAAAATTTCCTGGTTTGATTAATTTAATGTATTCTTAAGATATAATTTCACAACAAATAGAGTTCCTCAATATTTCCTTTTGTCTAATTTTTAAAAAATGTACATTTATATTAAACTAATTTTAAAAAATCGGATTTGTGTGATTATAAATCTTTTCTCAAAAAGATTATGTTTGTACTTATTTATGGGCTATGCATGGATCTATTACAGAAATTAAACTTGAAATATTTCCAGTACAAGTATCGCTAACTCGGAAAAAAAAAATCGTTTTCAGTCAATCTTTATTCGAAGTGAAAAATACCTACTTGCACATCTTTCCATAAAACATAGGCTTATCTTTAGATTAGAGATGGAACAGTACCAGCTTTTTGATTCCGATTCTTAAATTTTAACCTCAATTCTTCAATCATTGATTCTTTCTGGAATAGGTCTACAATATAAAATTAAAAACTATATTTAATTAGCTATACTATTGAAACATTTGTCTTTATAAACTACAGTGATGATTTTAATTTTGGCCTTAAAACTTTAAAATAAATTTCACCTACATTATTATTATTTACAATGTGACAGTGCTGCTTTAGTTGTTAATTACAGTTATAGACACATATAAATATCATATTCTTTAAATTAAAAAATTATACCTGGACACGGGAATTTTACTACGCCAATGCTCTGACCACTGAGCTATCCAGGAGTTGTCCCGTGCCCAGGGTCATTCTTCACTCATATATTAAGACAAAGTCTATGATGGACATGTGCAAATCTTCAGATACATATTAGTGATAAATTAAGATCATGAGCTATCAAATAACGCAGCCAACTTTGACTCGGAAAGGCTTAACACCGCTAAATGTACCATAACAATTGTACAAATGCGCATATCATAATGGATTAAAGAGTCAAGTAATTATATTTGATAGCGTATAACCCGAATGGTTAGTAAGACGCGGTGCTAAATAAATAATATATATTTAATAACTACAGTTATAACCACAGCATAAAGCCCTACCCAGTTGAAGGTGGCTGCATTATCTGTTAGCTCACGATTCTTAATTGATCCCTCATATGTAGCTGACGATTTCTGTACGTCCATCACATACTCTGCCTTTAAATATGAGTGAAGAATGACCCTGGGCATGGGCAACTCCTAGATATCCCAGTGGTTATAGCATTGGCATACCAAGCCAAAGGCCCAGGGTTCGATTCCTATGTCCAGGTGTCATTTCTCAATTTAAAGAATACTTCTATAAATGGGTAGCATTGAATGAAGCCTTATAGTGCCAACCAGCCAATTTCTCTGTCGAGATTAGACTTATTTAAAGTATCATCGACCAATCTTTTGGCCACAAATTTCTTAAATTTTTTTAAAATTTGTTTTCAAAACAATCTTTTATATAGACATAATATAAACTTTTGTTGAATTATCTATGTGCTAAACCACACCTAGAATATCTTGTGTAAACTTTCAAAAAGAAATTCTGATTTTTATCGTCAAAATTATGGTTAGTCTAGTCATTTATCAGAAGTAGCGACTCTGGCCTAAAAAAACTGAGATTAACAGCCGAGGTTTTTGTTGTTCTGACCACATGAACCCCTTATCCGCAAATATTGGTACTATCTTCATAAACATACTGCGGCCACTTGGTCGATATAGCTTGTCTACAAGCCTACGCCACGGAGATTTTTTTTAACTAACCAAAATCCACAAATATATGATTTAAATTGCCTTACATTCCCTAATACGTACTACCTCTAAACAACCAAGAGAAAAATGATTATATATTGGACACACTATCAGATTCCAATGGTCACAAAGACTTAAATTAATCATTAAACTAATTTGAAATGTTTCAATATATATAAATTAAGTATCTAGCTAATCTTAAAACTAAAAATAACACAATCTTTTTTATCACTAGCTTAGAGAGAGATAAAAAAAATAAGATTGAAAAATAGCATATTTGAAAAATGCCGCTTATGCATCTGTTTGGGATTCGAATCTTGATCCTCCTTAAATCGGCAATCCAATTTATTAGGAGCCTGATGCCTTAGACTGCACAGCCATAGGTGTAGGCTTTAGACACATTAAACCGCAAAGAGGTACTCAGAATAATGCCTATTAAGGTGGCTGCCTCAGCGAGAAAGTTTCAATCATTGTCATACCACGCTCCTTAAAATAAAATTATTTGTATCGTTTTATGAAACTATTTCTCTATTCTGTTTGAACTTAAACTACCTTTAGTCTTTCACCTACAACCACCCTTTGTCACGTCAGTAAGAAAGAGGGGAAAGAAAACTACGCAACTTCTTATCTGAAGGTAAAGAGGAAAGCTCGCTACTAGTTCTCAAATATCAAACAATGACTGTATTTGTTAGAGGAAACTTCTTATCTCAAGGTAAAGAGGAAAGCTCGCTGCTAGTTCTCAAATATCAAACAATGACTGTATTTGTTAGAGGAAACTTCTTATCTCAAGGTAAAGAGGAAAGCTCGCTGCTAGTTCTCAAATATCAAACAATGACTGTATTTGTTAGAGGAAACTTCTTATCTCAAGGTAAAGAGGAAAGCTCGCTGCTAGTTCTCAAATATCAAACAATGACTGTATTTGTTAGAGGAAACTTCTTATCTCAAGGTAAAGAGGAAAGCTCGCTGCTAGTTCTCAAATATCAAACAATGACTGTATTTGTTAGAGGAAACTTCTTATCTCAAGGTAAAGAGGAAAGCTCGCTGCTAGTTCTCAAATATCAAACAATGACTGTATTTGTTAGAGGAAACTTCTTATCTCAAGGTAAAGAGGAAAGCTCGCTGCTAGTTCTCAAATATCAAACAATGACTGTATTTGTTAGAGGAAACTTCTTATCTCAAGGTAAAGAGGAAAGCTCGCTGCTAGTTCTCAAATATCAAACAATGACTGTATTTGTTAGAGGAAACTTCTTATCTCAAGGTAAAGAGGAAAGCTCGCTGCTAGTTCTCAAATATCAAACAATGACTGTATTTGTTAGAGGAAACTTCTTATCTCAAGGTAAAGAGGAAAGCTCGCTGCTAGTTCTCAAATATCAAACAATGACTGTATTTGTTAGAGGAAACTTCTTATCTCAAGGTAAAGAGGAAAGCTCGCTGCTAGTTCTCAAATATCAAACAATGACTGTATTTGGTAGAGAAAGGCTAAATCTAGAGCTCTTTTTCATCAAGGCTAGTCACATAGCTCCGTGAATATGATTAAAAAGTTGTGAAAAATTAGCTCATGTCACATTTTTCACATTTGTTTTCTATCAATAAAACTCAAAATATAGGTTCGTTAAGAAAAAATAGCACTTTTGGAATCTTTCGTATTTATTTTAGCATGAACCCGATTTTGAAAAAACGCATCTTAGAATTAAACACTGTGTCAGGGGCCTAGAGCTGAACTTCTGCACAGAAAAATTTTGCTTACTGAGGCAGCACCCTTAAAGTGGAAAATTTAAGGAATATAATAGGCCTTAACAAACGCTGTATACATTTTACAGGCTAAATTTATTAAGTAAACCTTTTATACTGTGTAGATAAGCCACTTATTGTACAATTGTACATGAAGAGTGAAGCTTAGTTAATTATTATATGGTATCAGGAACTCGGAAGTTCATTGCCACACTTACATAAGTACGCAACATATCCTTATCCAGTCCACCTCATTACAATCTATCCCTATCTTGATTTAGTTCTACCTGTTCCACCTCATTACACTCTATCTCTATCTTGAGCTAGTTCTATCCAGTCCACCTCATTACACTCTAGATTCTCCCGTTAGCGCTGCATGTCCCACCCACCATAGTCTACCAGACTATTATCCTAACAGTGCTTTGTGATGATTACAGGGTATCCGAATCATTATTATGTAACCTCCTCCTATCCTAGTAGCCTCATCCTTTTTTTTTGGACCAAATATCTTCCTAAGCACTTTGTTTTCAAACACCCTAAAAAATTTTTTTTGTCATTTACGGTAAGAGACCAACCATCACCTTAGCTCAGTCGGTAGCTTATCTGTCTAGTGAGCTAAGGGTCCCAGGCTCGATTTCATATCATTTATCATTGGTGAAATGTGGGTTTACCCTTTCACGGTGATGAATTAACAGCCAGAGACTGGATGTTGTGCCTGTTCTAGTATTAAGTTATATTATAAGGCATATGAAGCTACGACAGGCCTAGCAAGCCGGTAGTGAAGAATATATGACTTGAATAAAAAAAAACTGACCACAGGCTGTAAACAGTCATGGATGTAAAAAGTAAAGGTCTCACACGAGATGTTAACAACTCACTGATTGAGTACTAGCGTTCTTTTTCCGGGTGTAATCCCTAATTTCCAATATAATATCGTTATTGCCGGTTAAAATATTTCCTGTATATTTAAACTAGTTAACCCTGTCAAATGATTTGGTGTTAGCAGTAATCTCTAGATCGGTGGTTCTCAAACTGGGGTACGAGTACCCCCCCAGGGGTATGTTAGTGACTTTCAGTGGAAACATGAGCAACTCTTAAGGGAAAATGGGCAACATTACTAGAAAAATCAAACGGATTGGGGAATTTTTGGTAAATTTTCTCCTTCGATTGACTACCTATTGTCATTTGGGGAACATTTATTGTCGGGGAAGGGTACAATAGACATTTTATTGTGAACCAAGGGGTTACACTCTTAAATAAGTTTGCGAACCACTGCTTTAAATTATTCCCGCACGTCCATCACATTTACTCATCCTGAAATTATGAGTGAAGAATAATCCTGATTAAGGGACACATCCTGGGTAGAGAATTGGTGTTCTAATCCAAAGGTCCTGTGTTTGATTCCTGTGTCCTGTTTTTTAAATTAATTTAAATTAATATTAACATTGTAAAGAACAACCAACTATAAACATATTTCAACCAAAAAAAACAAACTCTTTAAGTATTTATATACCTGTTTCGGTGGTCTCGCAAGCTTGGGCGTTACTCTCACAATAGGCTGGACCGACGGGGAGATCATGGTTCGATCCCAGTCGGGTGCACTGAGGGTGGTTTTCCCCTAATTGGTTTCTCAGTCTCTCTCCACGCAAATGCAGATACACTACATATAAAATCAATATTCCTAATCCCTAACACATTAGCGTTAATTAGTACATATGCGTATAACCTGATCAGGTAGGGAGACACGGTAATAAGAAGATATATATATATATTTGTAGAGCTTCCCCCACCATGTCTTACCACCCATCCAGGCTACATGCATATTTTCATTACGATAGTTGACTAAGGATGAGGATGGTAGGATTCTATAGGAAATATACCCGCATTCTCTTGGGGGGGAAGAATGGGAAACTATTTCAGTAATAAATTATTCAAAATACACCCGACCAAGATCCAAACTACAATCTTCCGATCACCGACAATCCCAGTCTTAAATACGAGAATGAACACGTTAGGCAACGCAACTACTGATTTGGGTCCGTACGAAAGTGGTTTTTGAAATACTCTACTAAAAGTATAGTTTGGTATGGACCTTATAAACTTGGAATTTTGGTTTCTTATACTGGGGTCTTTTTTAAAAAAAAAATATATTATTTGAGATATTTAACGTGCACTTTTTGAACTGACTGATATCTGCACACAACTTACAAGCTAACTTGTCGACTTCGGTGGTCTTGGGGGTAAAGTGCTTGTTTCAGGACATGAGGTTCATGGGTTCAAACCCATCCGAGGTCAACAGAATTTTTCTTGAACGATAAAAATCTTAAGCACAACTTCCTTTGTAGAGGAAGTAAATCCGTCGATTGTGAACATGTAAAAGAACCTTGAAAGGTGTGTGGAATACTATTATTGGTAAAATTGATAGTGCCTTTCACTCTCGCTCATAGAAATTATCGTCTGCTAATAAAATCAGTCGGTTCATAAAGTACATGTTAAATACCTCAAATAATTATTTTTAATTGAGTATTAAATCGAAGAGTTTGTGTACTGACTCCACAAACTAGTTTACAGATGTACATACATATTATAAGAATTTGAAAAAGAAAGAAAAAACCCAAGAAATTGCGGATTTTTTTACTTGTGATTGTTGTTTTGTTGTATAATCACACTTCGTTCATCCTATTTAAAAAGACACTCACTGGGCCTGTCCCTACCTTGAACTATCAAGATTACCGTGATAGAACACAAAGTTTCCGAATATTTTGAAAACTAATATCTAGTTTCAGGATTGCCCAAACTTGATTTCCTGGTCTCTTTTTATATATATATTCTTTAGAATCCTGCACAGGCCTAACTTAATTATTTACATCCATTTTTTAATGTTTAGGAAGCTGTGTTCAAAGTCCTATCAGTGCCGCCAACAGCTGAGAATATGTACAAACTTTTCTGTTACAGATTAAAATACAAGATCGAATAAACCCACGCACATTAAAAAGGTCGAAACGACAGGCGTTGAAAAAGAAAAAGCCTGACAGTTTCTCGAAAAATAATCACTGCAAAACGAAAGGCTGTACCAATCGCCCGCGGAAGGGCGGTCATTGCCGTCAGCACGGAGGAGGTGTTATTAACTACGGGACGTGCAGGACGGAGGGGTGCCCTAAACGTCCTCTCAAAGGCGGCCACTGCCGAGAGCACGGCGGGACCTCTAGCCGTAAAAGATGCAAGACCGAAGGGTGCTCCAAATACTCTCTAAAAGGTGGGAATTGCAGACGGCATGGAGGTATCTACGCCGATAAAACATGCAAAACAGAAGGCTGTTCCAAGTGGCCTATAAAGAACGGACGATGCAGACAGCACGGGGGCGTCCGAACACGCCAAATTTGCAAGACGGAAGGCTGTAACAAGTGCCCTCTGAAGAACGGGCATTGCATGCGGCACGGGGGTATCCGTACCCGCCAAAAGTGCAAGACGGAAGATTGCTCAAGAAAACCACTTAAGGGAGGTCATTGCAGTCAGCATGTAGATATTTATTACCTTCTAAACATGTAAATAAAAAAAAAGTGTTCCATATCGCTTTAAAATAAATGGGTGATGCAGGCGGTTTATAAAAAACTGTACCTGTCAAAATAAAACAGTTGGATGTCCCAAGTAAAGTAAATTCTCGACTATCTGAGGTTCTTACTATCCGTGCTATTAACACAATATTGAGGATTGTTTAGGAAACTATCCGCATTAAACTGGTTCAACCATCAAGAATGATTCACGGAGTAAATCATCGGGTGAATCATTGTTTCCAATGTACTGTGACGCCGTCAATGTTATTGTCCACCAAACAACTGAATCAAGTCAGTTGTATTCCACCGTTGACTACAGCTAAACCTTATTGATTTGTAGGGAAATATTTTTTTTCCTGTTTTGAATCATGAGTTAAAAAAAAAAAAGTGGTCGGTTTAATATGGAATAAAATATTTGAAGGTTTTGAAACGCATCAACTGTGGATAAATATTAAAAAAAAGTTGTGATTGAGAAATGGTGTCTATATTAATTGTGTACAGATATATAAATTGTTTGGAGGAAAAAATCAATAATTTTACTAACCTTTAACCCGTTTCAGGGGCTGCAGTGGCTAATGCGTAGCTCTAGCAGTAGGATAGACTACCGATGACGAAGATATCTTGGTTCGAATCTCATTCGGGTGTACAGAGGGTGGTTACCCCCCCCCCCACCCCCCCAAATGGTTTTCCACTTTCCCTCCACGCAAATGTGAGTATACTTCCTATAAATATAACCTATCAAATCCCTTAAACCAGGAGTGGCCAGACTTTTTGATCTTGGGATCCACACCAGAGAAGGAAAATCATTTGCGATCCACCATGAAGCCAGAGGCTTATAATGTTTGTTTCACTGGTAAAAAAAAAAATTATAATCCATTTTGTGTTTTAATAGTAAAACTATATTGCCTATAATTTCTTATAGTCCTTTCACTCACTGAAACTGTTTTTCATTAAAACACATGATATACATAATTTCCCTGAAAAAAAGTATTTCCTCATTAAACACTTGACTTTGTAGTTGTTGTATGACATTGAATAATCTTAGGATATCATTCTGAAAATTTAAAAATTACACCTGGACGCGGGAATCGAACCCGGGACCTTTGGCTTAGTACGCCAATGCTCTAACCACTGAGCTATTCATGATTCGTCCAGTGCTCAGGGTCATTCTTCACTCATATTTTAAGGCAGAGTCTATGATGGGCTTAGCGGAAATCGTCGGCTACAAATATGTGATTTTATTAATATCACGAGCTATCCTGGATATCTCAGTGGTTATAGCATTGGTGTACTAAGCCAAAGGTCCCGGGCTCGATTCCCGTGTACAGGTGTCATTTTTCAATTTTCAGAATATGATATCTAGATGGAGTAATTCCCACTAAAAGTCATAAATAATAGTTTTGGCTATTTAATTTTTAAATCTTAGGATAGTTTGTAGAATGAGAGTTCCTAATTACTCTGTCATAAACGAAGGCAGTATTGTAAACGGTCATTAGTCGGACAGCTTCGATATTGAATTTTATAATGTTGATTTGAAAAAGAAATCAAAAAATCAAAAAATCTGCAAACCCTCTCTTTCAGTTTCTTCCTCTCAAACTTTTTCAAACGATCAACCAAACTAGCAGCTGCGGTCGACCTGTAGATCGCGATCAACTGTTTGGTCACATCCGTCTTAGATCGTTAGTGTAATTAGTACATAAGCGTATTACACGAACCGGTAGTAAGAGGCGGTGCTAAAAAAAACTAACCTTTAAATTTATATGTAAATGATGTACATTGTATACCCTATTATCTGAGTTTTTGGTTATCTAAGGTCACGTTGGTCCCGTTATCCTAAGATAGTTGTGATTCTATGATAATTTCAAATTGATGGGCATTGTGGAATTATTTGCAAACTCCCTGTATCAAATATGTAAGAAAATAAATATAAAATAGCTCTAAAAAAAATAGCCTTATAAAATAGCACGAACTTGTCCTATAGATCCGTACTAACGTGAAGTAAGAAGATCGCACATTATCTAAAGACTGCAAATTATATTCCTAATTTAATTAAGATGTGTATTACAGTATTCTTATTTGTATGTATACTTTGAATATAAAATCTTTAAATAAAAAATAAATAAAAAATATGTCAGAATATTAACTTACATGTTATCTAAAATATTCAATAAGTACAGTCAACAGTCGATAACATATAGTACAGTATATAGATAGTTAACAAGTACTAAAGGCCTATTGTAATCTCAACATTCCCCATTACATTACCTGTGTTATTTGTGTATATGTCTTATCCGATATGTATTGCTTACCTCAACACATTAAAGTATAATAATATTTTAGTTAAAGTATCAGTTTTCATTCCTTAGGCACAACTTTATTACCCCTTTATAAGACGGACTTTACGTAACACGGACAGACCCCCCGACCCCTTTAATACGAGTTATCAAAAGTTGACAATATATCTATATAGTCGATTAACTTTACATCCATTTCTGTGTTAAGACTATTTCATTTAGTATTAATGGAAATGTTTAAAGTATAAAACAGCTCGAACCAGGAATATTAAGATCCCATCTCACAGTAATACAGCTCCTACCAGACATCTCACATCACAGATAAAACCTAACTTAGAACATTTTAGAAAACATTCTAAATATATCTTTAGTAAGGAGTGAATAAATATAAGTTAAGACTTAGATATTGTTATTTAATGAATTGAGAAGATATGATTTCAAATTTAAGAATCTATACATGAGAATATGGACGAAAAGATTCATATACAACAGAAAGAATCTCTTGGAATATCAATTAGTTTATAACAAAATTTTATAATGTTAAAATATTTCATTGACTAAATAATTAGAGCATTTAAAAAAGTCAAATGGTCAAACTATCATTCATAACATATTAAAATTTCACTACAAGCGTAGTTTATTACAATAACTTAGGTAGGTAATACAGCTAGAACCAGACGTCTTAAAGAGCCCATCTCACCCCCCAGATAACACCTAACTTAGGTAGGTAATACAGCTAGAACAAGACGTCTTAAGAGCCCGTCTCACCCCACAGATAACACCTAACTTAGGTAGGTAATACAGCTAGAACAAGACGTCTTAAGAGCCCAGTGTAACTGTTTAGCTGTATTCAAAATAATATAATTGAAATGTGATTATTTTAGAAAAAAAACTTAAACTTGTCCTTTTATTAAGTAAAGAATGCTGTAAATTACAACTTAGATATGGTTAATGGTTCAAGCATAGTCTGCTGTCTAATTACCCGGCTTATATCTTGTGAGATAGACTCTTGATATGTCGAGTTCTTTTTATGGATTCGGAAATATAAATATACCTAATAGTTTACATTTTGTAATGATGAGTAAGAAAGAGCCCTTTCATACATAGCGGATTTTAACTGCCACCGTTGCTAGAGACGAGTGCAGCTTAAAGTGAGGTTGTTTTAACACTTAGTGGGTTTTACCCGCCACCGTCGTCAAAGGCGAGTGTCGTTTTCAAGTTTCGCCCACGCATTCTTTACCCAGTTAGGGTTTTCTAGCGAGTGGAAATGGACCCCAATCGGAAGGTGCTTGTCTTATATATGTTATACTTAAGAAGGAAAAGGTGCAACAGGAGAGGATGGGTGCACCCGCTTTTGCAGAAAATAACAAGAGTTCAGAGCATTCTCACATTTGTGTTATGAATTTAAGAGGGATGATGCAAAAGTTTTTTTTTTTTTTAACTTCTTTCACGTGTCTAATATTTTTAAAGTCCTCATATAGTTCAAGGAACACACTCTCCACGCTTCATTCGCTATTGTTCGCGATTTGTAATCCTCTATCGAGTCTTGTCTCATAGCACAGGCCTATCGGAAACTTAACACGATTAGACGCTCTACGTCACTCCCGGGCTCCATCTAAAATCTTATAATACAGGGTGGCCCACGGAAAAGTATCCCGCCTCCTATATCCAGCAGGCGCCTCACTCTAAATTGGAGGAGGTCAATCCCCCTCCACCCATATTGTGACATGAAGAATGAGCAAGTAAACTACTTGTCTATAGCTTTATTGACTTACCCACATGTTACATGATCGGCAGACGGGGTGGAAGGGGATTGACCACCTTCAATTTAGAGTGAGACGCCTGCTGGATATAGAAGGTGGGCTACTTTTCCGTGGACCACCCTGTATAACAGAATAATAGAAATAATTATAGAAGTTTGAAATGCTTATATCTCGCACAGAGTCTAAATTTAGATTGAGCGGGAGCAGAAACAGCCCGCGTCTGCTGCGTGCGAAAGCCTCCATAAGAGCCAATGGTCTATAGTTGGTGTTCGTCCCGTCGCTAGGAGTGGTCCCGTGCCAATCTTTGAACACAGGCGGTTGCGCCTGCCCCGTGTGAGAGGATGCGTTTAAACAAGCAGACTTTACTTCGAGTGGTAGCGCTCCTAGCGACGGCAGGTTGAACTCGCTCCGTGTGAAAGGGCTCTTAAGTTGTTAACATAAGTATTTGGAGATCTCGCAGATCGATGTAAAGTATTATTTCAATTTATGCTTGTTAAATTAATCAACTTAATGCATGTATAATGCAATAGAAAAAAAAATACAAATAATAGTATACACAAGTGCTAACTTTTTTTACGTCCATTAATGTCTCCAGCCTGTGGTCAGTTTTTTATTCAAGCCATATATTCTCCCCTACCGGCTTGCTAGGCCTGTCGTAGCTTCACATGTCTTATAATATAACTTAATACTAGGACAGGCACAACATCCAGTCCCCCGGCTGTTAATTCATCACTGTGACAGGGTGAACTCACATTTCACCATTGATAAATTTACCGGCCATTCCGGGAATCAAACCTGGGACCCTCAGCTCATCGGCTTGCTAGGCCTGTCGTAGCTTCATATGCCTTATAATATAACTTAATACTAGGACAGGCACAACATCCAGTCCCCCGGCTGTTAATTCATCACTGTGACAGGGTAAACCCACATTTCACCATTGATAAATTTACCGGCCATTCCGGGAATCAAACCTGGGACCCACAGCTCAGTAGGGTCTGTTCATCATAGCTCTTTACCAGAATGACACTTGAAAAATCACATCTTTAGGTTTTGGGTAGCCAACAACTGGTAAAAGATCACCGTTTTGTTATAAATGTTGAGTTTTTTAATAACATGCTTTATTTTACATTTAAAATAATGTAAACTTAAGTTTTCTCTTAATATTTCAATACTTTTAATATTTTCTTTTCATCCAATCCGAAACAAAATTTTAAACATTTAAAAGGACTTATTCTTAGTTTTGGAATGTTATCTATAATGTGTAATATAGTGCATACATTAATACCTTTTAATACAGGTATCGTATTTACTTGGAAAAGATAAAAAAAACTTGTCATTTTGTTTATATGATAAATTATTTTATGATTATTTATTGTATTTCGAAATATTTAACTGAATAAAATATTTTTATCCACTACGTGGGTGCACCGTTGTAAAGAACTTGTTTGCATCATGACCAATCACACGGTTTAAATTCGTTTATTGCCAATTTGAAGCTATATTCGTTAGACTTTTTGTTAAAGTGCTATAAATACATAAGTGTTTTAAGTGGAATAAAACGATAAATAAACTTAGTGCCTAACCTCAAATAAATATAGATAATATTGACCTAAATTATTGTGGTTAACTGTCACATTCATATATTACCATATATTTTCATTACATATGTCCAAAGTGAAATATATCAGATGTTGGCATAGGGATACATTAGAGACTATTTCTAGCAATATTTTGAGGCGTCATCCAAGTAAACTTGGTGAATATACTCTTTGACGACACGCTACCTACTGAGCTAAGGTGTCTGACTACGGGTGCTAACTCGGGTGCCACAATATATAGTTTTACTTTTTATGTGACTACATTTGCTAGGCTGACATATTAGCTCAGTTGGTAGCATGTCTACCTACTGATTAAAAGGTCCCAAGATCAATTCCCTGCATGAAAAAATTTATCATCTGAATGTGGGTTCCTTCTTTTCACGATTAAGAATTAACGACCGGGGGCGCTGCCTGTGTGTCTGTTCCAGATTTAAGTTAGTTTATAAGTCTGATACAATCAGATTCAGAAAAAGCACCTTAAATACCTCAAATAAAAAATAAGTATGGGTTAACCGTGGTAACATACAAACTTGTTTGTTACAGATTAACGTAGAAGATAAAATAATCCCGCAGACTTTGAAGCAAAATCGTTACAACAATTTCCCGGTGTACAATTTCTGCAAAATGGAAGGTTGTCTCAAAAACCCTCTAAACAGCGGATACTGCTGGCTTCACGCCTGCAATTCAAAATGCAAAACTGACGGTTGCACCAAATTCCCTCTAATAGGTGGATATTGCGGACAACACGGAGAGGGTAGTCGCGATTTCAGAATAATCAAGACGAAAAGTTTCCGTGGACGTTCCCTGAAAGGCGGACATTGCCAGAAGCACGGGGGGACTGGCCCCCGCTTGGAATGCCAGGGGGAAGGTTGTTCTAAATTCTCTTTAAATGATGGAACCTGGATGAAGCACAGAGATAGCTATATGCGCCTACCGTGCAAAACAAAAGGTTGCCGCAAGTGGCCTCTAAGTAACGGCCACTGCATGGAACATGGGGGTATATTTCCCCGCCTGAAATGCAAAACAAAAGATTGTTCCAATTGGCCGCTAGTAGGCAACGGCCTTTGCAGGGAGCATGTGGTTATTCATCCCCGCCTGAAATGCAAAACAAAAGATTGTTACAAGTGGCCTCTAAGCATCGGCCACTGCGCGGAGCATGGAGGTACTTCTAACCGGTTACGTTGCCAAACAAAAGGTTGTCGCAGGTGGCCTCTAAGTAACGGCCACTGCACGAAGCATGGGGGTATATTTCCCCGCCTGATATGCAAAACAAAAGATTGTTCCAATTGGCCGCTAGTA